>JAIPMN010008114.1:29450-45103 GCA_020650975.1 Apostichopus californicus
AAAAAAAAAAAAAAAAAAAAAATTAGGTTATATTTTTTTTGTCTTATTTTTTTTCATTGTGCAGCCAACATCTAAATTGACACCAGCCCAGAAAAGACTTGCAAAGGCTGACAAAACAGGCATGAAAAGCTTATCGAGTTTCTTCAAAAAGAAGTGATTGGGATTTTGGTACGATGACATGAGGGTATTTCCCATTCTTGAGAGACCAAACTCCCAACGCCACCTTACTGTTGCTCCTTTCGTGTGTGGATCGCCACCTCTCGAGAGATATGATGGGAATTTGATTAACCAATGTATCCGTGAGAATTTGTTACCGAAATGGAGTGCAGTTATGTGAATGACATTAAGATACAGATGGCCAAAATAGCATTGACTCGTTGAACAATTCCCTGTACCACATATGATGGATCCAGTGGCATTGTTTGGTTACAGAGTTTATGGTGAGATTTATCAAAGGGATCATCCGTCCATGAAGGAGTGATAGTGAGGATGTTTTGAGTGGGGTATCCCAAAGAAACTCCTTAATCTTAATAGGGAGGTTATTAAAACATCGCCACCCAAGCATTAAGTTGTTATAGATTATTATTATATTATATTGAGGTTTACAGTCTTGTAGGTTTACAGTCTTGTTTCAGGGCCAAGGCCCTCTCACACGACTTTACAACTTAACCCTGGTCATTGGTAACTTGTCACACCTACACACCAAAGTGTGCACAATTCAATCAATCTCTCCTGGGGCACCACAGTGCACCACAACCACGTGTCCCCCGGGGACTTTCCATAGGGTGCAGCCACAAACCGGCACACGCAACTTTATTAACAAGTTACCTCGCAAGTCCCCATTTATACACCTGGGTAGATTGCGATAACTCATTTACAGGTTTGACCTAAAGAAGCAGAAAATTTTCTGCGAGTTTTGTCAGACAGTCAACGTCAGCTTCTAGAAAATAATTGCGGGATTTTGTAAAATTGTAACATTAAATCATGTGTCTGTAGCGTTGTATGTGCTACGGTTGTGCTATGCAGAAAAATACCTCAAAGTTCAATATTGCCTTTACTAATGTATCCAAACAGCCTTTTGCACATTCTTGTGAGAGAAACCTGGGTGGCAGCAACTTAGGCAACTTTAAAGGCATTGTCTCTTACCAGCGTTTGTTCATGGTATGAAAGGAAATACTCATGATGCATGATACAGCAGAAAAACAACAACATTAATAACTGAAGTTTCAAAAGCTGTCAATCAAAATGTGATATTGGGATGGATTTTCGAAGTGCCTAATTTTTTATCGATAGTGTGTCACAGCGTTTTTAATGGCATAAACCTCAGCCTTGTGAATACAACATTTCTATGCAATAAATGATACTGGACACTCGCTCTGTTCATGCACTTTTCACATTATTATGCTCTATTCACGTTACTGTGAGGAACATGGAAACGTATTACCTTTCCGTGGTCTTTCTTGAGTGTGTTTATACAGGCTCAGAAAAGTTGAAAGATACTAAATACAAGCTGACCACGCGCATAGTGAAATTATTGGCTATTTTATCTCACTTACACATCCCTGATCTAACATACTTTAGAATTAAGTATCTTGTTTTGAATTCTAAAGTGGAGGTGTGAAATTCATCTTTCACTCAGTTTTCTGTATTGCCGGACTCGCACATCAGCATTTAAAGTTGTGATTAATGTTATCAACATAATGAACACAATTAATGAGGAGTGACAGTTGATGGGTGGTGCTTGCATTAGCGTACCTAGAATAGCAGGCACCTGGGGCAGATCCTGCCATTGTCACCTCGTACAGGGAATGCCGTCCTGGGGGAGGGGTCTAAGAGGAGGAGGGTGTCCCCCCTTTGAGAAAATTTTGTTTATGTAAGGTGGCTTAGATGCAAAATGGTGCTATCTTTGTTAAACTTTGAATTGATTACACAATGATTTACAGAAATAGGGGAAAAGAATTGGTGGGCTGTGACATGGTATCCCCTGACTGGTACCCGCAGCGGACCTCCCCCGCCTAGTACGCCACTTGGTGCTTGCAGTCAAATAGGTTGTGACCTCTGAAATTTCTCAATGAATAAAATTGCCCTCAAAAATAGAAAATTTTCTGGCGTGAATATCATGAAGAGGTTTCAAAATATGTATGTATTTAAGATCCTCCTGCAAGCAAGATCTCCCGAAGAAACCTCATTGGCTTAGGAAAGCCGCAAGCTGACAGAAGTCAGTCTCTTACATTCATATTAAACGTCCATGATTATGAATTGTCAATTGTCAACAACTCTGTAACTGGGCGTCATACATTAATCTTGGAGTGACTTGAAATATTGAACATTCCTTTGAAAAATATGTTAGCAACATGATTATTTTTCGGTAAAAATGTGATGTTTTCAATTTGATACCTTAGGTATAACCGATAAGTTTAAAGATCTTTCATTGTTCATAATTGAATAGGTTATTCACAGAGCTTCAAACAAGATTACTTACCTGTTTAAAAAATGCAACTTTTTGCTATAAAGTAATTATTACTGGTAAGATAGTAATCAGAATTTTTCTGGAGAAATGTTGAAAGGTAAGTTGTGGGCTTGATCAAGTCAAAATTATATTAAAAAAACTGGTTTAAAATACTTCTGTTCTCCCTATTCTTCATATTGCTAACAAAATGTCAAACATGATGAAATATAAAATTGATCAATCAATTATCTCCACAATGACACATCACTATTTGTAACTGAATAGTCAATTAAATGTTTCACAGAAAAATTGTCTGCTTCTGAGTCAAAATATTAAATAGTCAAGTTTGAACCAGCAATCTATATATTGATATGTTGTAGTTTGTAAGGATATACAGAAAAACAACCCAGTCATGCAATATTTCTCCAAACAAAAATTGTTAAATTGCGAAACGTCCCTCACCCCAGCAACGCAATATATACTAAACACAGCTTTTGCTTTTATCCCCCCCCCCCCACCACCTTAAAAAAAATAATAATAAATGGTACTTATAAGGCGCAAAGTCTTTCAAAAAACTCAGAGCGCACAAGGACAAAAGGACACACACGAAAGAAATCATTGACTTAGTCAGTCGTAATAATAATTAATTAATAATTAATAA
This sequence comes from Apostichopus californicus, assembly GCA_020650975.1. Lineage (NCBI taxonomy): Eukaryota > Metazoa > Echinodermata > Holothuroidea > Aspidochirotida > Stichopodidae > Apostichopus > Apostichopus californicus. The sequence goes on from JAIPMN010008114.1 coordinate 32,561, forward strand.
TTTGCAAGAACAGAGAGGGGCACATCCCCTCCTGGACTATATTGTCACAAATTTAAGCTACAAAGCACAATTATGATCAACAAGGTACATAGTCAAAAATAATGTAGTGCAGTTCAAACCTGTGCATTCTTTACTTTTATGGATGTTTTCTATATGCACCACTATATCGGTAGTCAATTTCAGTGTCAACCGTTATCTGTCTTCCTCCCCCCCCCTCCTCTCCCCCTCCCACATTTTGAAAAATTCCTGCATCCGCCTGAAATGACATTCTGCCTTATCAAATGCCAAAATCAACAGCGAACGATTTTCGAAAATCATTACCAGCGCTTGCCTTGAAAATAATGATTGGTAAACCAATAATTGTCTTCGGCCAATGTGCAATACAGTTGAACCTGTGTAATTAGTGTACATCCAGTTTTTCTTGTGAATTTTTTAAAGAAATTAGAACTAATCTATCAGTTTCAATATCACCATAACCAAAATATTCCGAAGAGATAAATACTAATGAACTTTTCCTTCGAAGGTCGATCATTTGATACATTCACGCACTTACTGCACTCATGAATCTATAAAATAACTATATCGATTGGAAGTTCTAATCGAAACATTTTTGAACAGTAAACAACAAGGTATCATGTGTATACCACCGTGACTGTGCAATTTGTGATAATCCTTGCTAGAGGTGAAAGGGATCTATGCAATGGTGATGGTGTGCACATGTAAACACGGTAACTTAAAAAGTTCATTCTTGAGTACCTTTATGCTTGGTATGTGGATCCTTCTTATTGAAATACGAGAACTTTATTCATTTCTGTAAAGGTTAAAGGTCGTTTGAAGTCAACAGTGGTCAAAGCCATGAAAACCATGTAAACACGATAACTCAAAATGTACATCATTGTAGTAGTTCATATTCTTTGGTATGTAGATCCAGCTTGGAAAGTACAAGAACAGTATTGAAATTGGTAGAGGTCAAAGGTCATTCGAGGTCAACAGAGATCGAAGCTCAGTAAACATAGTAACTCAAAATGTGCTGCTTTGGTTGCAGTTCAAATACGTGAAATGTAGCTTCTCATTGGTGAGTATAAGGATCCGATTGAAACTGGTTGATGTCAAAGATCGTCTGAGGTCAACATTGCTCAAAATGTGAATACCTTGTGAACATGATAACCCTTAATGTCAAGGGCTGGATGAACGTCATCGGTACGTAATATCCACCTTATTGAGTACAAGAACCATATTCTTTTTCTGTGGAGGTGAAAGGTCAAAATCTTAGAATTTTGTAAGCATCCACCCGATAACTTAAAAGGTACATCTTTGTTGAAGTTCATTCTATAGGTTAAGGTCTGAAAACCGTGTAGACATGGTAACTTGCAAATGTAAAGCTACGATAATGAACTTCTTACACATATAGGGTAGGTCTGCATTATGCAAGAACCTTGTTGATCAGTAATGATCAACACATAAGAAACTTGTTTGTAGTGTTATTATTTAATGTTCTTATACAAACTGTGGCAAGGAAACAATTGGATAACAAGTTTATCAAATGGAAATTAAGCATCACGGATTTGTATCTGTTTAATAGCTCCATGCTCCAGGGTATTAGTAAGCCTTATTGTCTTCCAGTTGTTTGTTTTTCTCTAAAAGGCCTATCGCATTCACTTTTGCAAATGGGTTTACATTTCCTTTTGTTAGAATTACTGTATAGCAGTACAGTGTTAAATTTTCAAAATGAGGATTGTAGGGGGATTTGGGGGTGCTACGCCTAGGAATAAGTTTAAATGTCAAACTGTGCAATCTGAGGAAAAATTTAGAGTATCAGTTAACGGTCTAAACGCAATGAATCTAGTTCCTCCTCAACTTTATGAAGAAAATCCCTCGACTGACAATGGTGGTGGGCAGGGGAGAGTCCCGACAACGCCACTGGATCTTAACGTATATGCCATGTCAAAGGTCACTTGGCAATTCAATTTCACGCTGCTATAACAGCGATATTGTGAACTGAAAAAACCCGTTTGGTCTCACATGAGCATTTTTCAACCCGGTCGAATGAAATAATGATTATGAATGTCAAATGAATTTGTCATAGTGGTAAATGTATCTTATTGTTTGGTGATCGTTGCAACAATGCCTTCATAGGCGGATAACGACTGATGGTTGTACAGCTTCATTACATTGTAAATGTTTGGATTTTTGGTTACGTCGAGAGTCAATGATATACACAACTATAGGCATGGATTAACAAAGTACAAAATACCCCCTCCCCCACTCCAAATAATGAGAAACAATATCAATATATATTTTCATATATTTGATTAACCTTTTGGCAAAAGGAACATATGACCTTGACAAATAATTGTCCTCGTTTTCTCCCAAAAAAAAAATGTCTGTCAGTAAATTAACAAAGAAATTGTACAATGCGTGTCTTACATATATATATTTACCAAGTTTTCATATGTTATTATCTTCACCCAATAAACACCATATCGAACTTATTGAACAATATTGATCGTGTTGTCTACACAAGCACCGTGTAAAAAATCAATAAAGTTCTAACTAAAACTAAATATGGTAATAGTAACAGAGACAAATGTTTCTAGTCAAACCTGTGATACTGGCAGATGAATCTATATGGTACAACGTTGTGGGATAGAGAGCTAATAATTAAAGTTACTTTGGTAGTGGAAATAGAAAATGACAATAGAAGAGGAAATAGAGACAATAGAAAGGAAATAGTTGTAATAGACTAAGGAATAAAGACAATAGAATGGGAAACAATGACAATAAAAAGGACATAGAAAGAAGATAATAAGAATAAATTTAATTAATAATAATTACAATAGAAAGGAGAACATTGACAATAGCAAGGGTAATGTAGCGGATGAAGGCTTGAGTTTGGTCCCTAATTTCTGCTACCAATGATACAAACCGGGTCCTACGACCCTCAATACGTACTTAAAGACTTTTTCACCAAATGTCTAGATGCTTCTTCTTCTTCTTAAACCAAAGTTAATGAAAATTTGACTAATTTCTGAATAATTCTTCGTATCATATTTTGTACTTCATAACCGGTCGAATTTCTCATCTTTTGGAGATTGAAAGTCAAGATTCCGATATAAAATGTTCTGATTTTCGAGCAAAGTTGTGGAAATTTTGAGATACAATAGTTGAAACTTTCTGTTAAAGTTCGGTACAAAAATTTCAACTTTTTGTATCGAAAACAAATGAGTACAGAATGACTCAACATTTTGAGACGAAATAGTGGAAGTTTTGGCGTAAGCTCAGAATTTCGAGAGAAAAAAAAACTATTAAATTTGAAGGAGTTCGAACAGTTGAAATAACGTCCACATTTTTCAGAAGATGATAAATTCCGGTAAACATAAGTCAATATAGAAAATCGAAGTTTCGAGTAATAAAAACGGTCGAGATTGTGAAGTGGAGATTTTAAAGAACAAAAAGATGTAATTTCCAATTACCCATCTGGGTCACAAGCTAAAGTTATTCTTGGAAAGACATTCTTGTTAATTTCTGAACAAAAGGACATTTTTTTTAAATAGCGTCAGGGCTCTTTTCCATTACAAACATGGTAAATGTACTCTTTATAGTGACAAAAACAGGGACACCTAATTTAACTCCCAATTAACCAATGCTAAGGATTACGATATCCAAGAATGAAGGATTTCGATCGAGAATTAAGCTTGCAATAAACAACCGCCGTAAGTTTATAACATGCCCCCCTCCATCATTCCGCCTCGTTAACTCTAAAGTAACATTAAGAGTTCAAATCCATGGCTACTCATCTTGCACCGTCGAATAAGTATGCATTTTTGTTGCATCCCTAGATGACAGTATTTTTAGAACTACGGGATAATCGCCGTGAATTTTTCGGTTTTGCCGACTGCGACTGTGAACGCCGACGTTCATCTCCGTCTCGTAAAATTTGTGATGTCATATCCATGCGCGACATTCTCGAGATCGCCCGTGTTTCCTGTATGTCATCATACTTGGTATCGTGGACGCTATTTGGGTGAATTACCCGACCAGATTTCGTTACATACGGTGTCTGGTCCTCAACTCGTAACGGACGTTTCCTCCTCGATTTCGACCCCCTTCTATCCATAGTTCGCTTTTTCCACTTATTAACGGCTTGTGGTACGGCAGTAGGTGCGGTCCATCCGCGAGGCTTGGCTGGGGATCGCTCGACGCTCTGCGGTGGCTCTGAGATGAAACTAGCAGCTGAATTTGATGACGGGCGCTTGTCAGTGGCATCACCACTGCCGCCACCAGTCTCTTTCTCACGACCTTTCTGTGATGTCGTTTCGTTCCCTTCTACTGCGTCAGACTCCTTTGTAGACTTGCTTGAAGTGGTTTTCTTGGTTACGGTAGACACACTCACCGCTTCTGTATCGCTGTATTTTGATGGAGATGAACGTTCTTTTCTGCGTTCTCTATCTTCAAGTTCCTCATCTTTTCTTGGAGGAGGTGTTTTACTGGGTGTTGAGCGCTTTCTTTCTCGGCGATCAGGCCTTTTCTCATCATCCCGTTTACTTTCATCAGTTGACAAATGTTCACTACTCTCCTCATTCACCTTATCCTTACTGTGTCTTCTGATGCTTTTACTATCTTTACTATTTCTTCGACTTTTCGCATCTTCTTTACTGTTTGTTGTACTAATCATTTCCTTAGCCAAAACTCGATTATCGCCACCTGTTTCACCGTCGTTTACAGTTATCTCTTTCTCGTTTTCCTTTGTATATTCTGCTTCCTTTCCCTTTTCCTGTACTTTATCATTTCCCTGTTCTTCTTCATTCTTCCTTGGGACGGATTCATTCGATTCCGAAATTGTTGTGTTTGAAGACTTTTCTCCTTGAGTTTCTCCATCTGAATTTGGATTGGTATTAACAGCTTGCTGTTTCACCTGATCAGCTACTTCTTGGCTTCTTTGACTATCTTTCCCCTCCTTTGTGATATTCTTTTCCTCCGAAATAGACTCTCTGCCCTCGTTTTTATCTGTACTTCCTCTTCGACTTTCTATCTTATCATTGGATTTGTTATCGATATCATGACCTTCCTCTGGCTTCTCACTCTCAGGCGTCGCTGGTGCTTTATCTGCAGCAACACTTTGTGCTCCATTATCGCCATTTGGTCCCCTATATTCTGCTTTCACGTCATTTAAAGTTTCACTGTTAACATTTTGAGTAGCTTTATCACCGTTGGACTGTGTTAACACACCCTCTGCATCCTTCTTGTCAACGATATCGCTTTTGACTTGTTCCTTTCCAGTCTCCTCTTGCTCTTTGCCTGCTTCCACTGGAATTTGTGGAGACGGAGGAACAGACACTAGTCTGGATTCATCACCATTTGATGAAGGTGATTTTGGATTAGATTGTCTTGAGGGATCATCTTTTGCACCTTGGTTTGAATTTGTGCCTTGTGTTTGCCCTTTTTGCTCAGGCAAAGTTTCCTGTAGACTTTCTTCGGGTAACATTTCAAGAAGGTGGTTTGGAACCTGTCCTAAGTCAACATTTCCGGTTGACGCCAGAAGAGAACATATTTCTTTGTTACGAAGTCTAGCTGCTATCACAATCGCCGTTTTAGAATTAAAATTTTCAACGTTTACGTCAACACGTTGTGAGTAGTCACCTGTAAGTAACGTTCGCACAACTGGTACATTCTCAATTTCAATAGCTTGAACCAGAGCAGTATTACCATCTTCGTCTTGCAAATTTGGATCTGTCCTCGAGCATTCCATAAGCAACTTAACCATGTCCTCTTTCCCTTCTTCCCTACAAGCTAACATTAAAGCACTGCATCCGTGCAAATCGACCACATTCACGTCAGCGCCATTTTGGATAAACAACTCTGTCATGCCATCCCGAGCCGTTCTGTCGTCAACGAAACTAACCCTCATCATTGGACTTCTTTCTAAAGAGTCCCGGATGTTTATATTTACATTTTCCTCTAAAACAAGGGTTTTGACCTTGGCCAAGTCCTCGTTGCTTACTTCATCTAGCAATGACCGTTCGTGTGGACTTAAGATACGCAAATTTATGTTTGGAAACATTTTGTTCATTGGAAGTTGATCTTGTGGAATCTACAGTAAAAGATAAAAAAGAGAAAGAAACTGGTATAACTTTATCTGTTTGATAAAGATTTTATCATGATATCCATGGACAGCAAATCAAATATTATCGCTATCTTTGGGGTGAAACTTGGCTTCAGTGATTATTGTAGTGTTTGTCTATAAATTAAGATCGTGAACGACATTGGAGGTTCAAAGGCTTAATCATTTGATCAAGCAAACGTCTTTTGCCATCCGAACATGAACAGTAGTTACCGTACTAGCTATGAGTATTGGCTGCTTTTGCACGTATTTATAATACCCTGACACATCGGCATCGTCAGAAAGCAATGGCATAAGTAAACATTAAAACACAGATGACTCTCAAGTACATGCACCAAAATCATGGAAAAGTCTGCTTTCTTAACATATTTGGAAGCATAAAATATGGAAAAATCAGACGGATTGAAGTAGATGTAAGTTCGATGGTGAAATGAGAATATTACATAACAAGAGATGATTGAGCTTCACTCCTCCCAGCTCAAAATCTAAAAGGCATGGTGGGTAACGTTGTCAATGCCATGATAGTCCAAGCCATCTGTTTTCCAATTGCGGGTTGGCCATATCAATTGAAAATATAGTGTGTGTAGGTCAATGTAGAAATTAATTTTACACTAAGTAAGATGCCAAACTTAGTATATATTAACTTACTGGGCGTCTGTTTTCTTACATTATCCTGAAAATCCTTTTAGAGCATTATGGCGGCATTCTTTACGTACTGACTAAGTATATTCATGTATCGGCATGGTAATTATAGTACAGAGAATTAATATTATCAAATTCAGGCTTCTGAAGGGCTATTAAAAATGCTTGCACATTTTAGTTTGTACAAGATTTATAGGATTGTGATACTTAGATTTGCCAGAAAATGATTCTCCTTCCCATTTTCATTTTAGATCTGTTACGTTTTACAGTACAAATTGACCACATACAGCGTTCATCGGTGTAGCTAAATGTTCATCGTGTAAAAGGTACAATGAATACTGCATCGTCGAAATGGTCTTTGGGTAACTGAGAACTGAAACCCATTTAAGACATTACAACAGCGATCAAAAGGCTTTTATGGCTAATGGGTCAGGGCAACAGCCTGCGGGACAAATAATTAATCTTTTATATATAGTTTTTTTTCCAGGAATTTACATGACAAAAAGAACAAAGCAATAATTTCTCTGGGAATAAGTGCCTCAATATAGAAATTTCTTTACACAAAAATGCATAAAAGCCAACGGTTTATCTATGATATTACATAATCTATAACTATTCGTAGAGACTTACTTTTAATATCAAGTTTCGCGTGATACGTCAGTTCTCTTCAAATATCGCTTTGGAAATTTCCGAACCATTTTCTTCGGTAAAAATAAGAAAGAAAAATAACATCACACGTGAATAATTATAGCATTCTGTGGTCCATTCAGAATCTCATATTTCCATATTCAATCATATTGCACTGTCGGAGATACTTGAATCCAGCCGTAAGCCTAACCAATAGGTTTGTTCTATCATAGTAACATCATCGTATGGCTCTATGTAATGACTGGTGCAAGAAAGCAAATGTTCTGTGAATTGTAGGCTACGTGAGTTTGAGTTGATTATTCATCCGAAGAAGATGTATACATGCTTGCTATTGATGTACTGTATAAACTCAAAACTATCGAATTGCAATATCAGTCTCGTACACTAGACTCACGTCCGATCAATGCTTAGCACGATGAACTCAATAAAGTCGATATGACATTGTTGAGAAAGTATTGGATTCCCATGTCAATTATGATGCAGCCTAGCTATAACCTCGCCGACAACATCACCTTGAAAGACAGTCAATAACAAGCCTGGCACAGACCGTCGTCACGCCATCAAAATATGCCACCGTGGCTTAAATCAACAATTGCGTTTCATTTCCACGTCGTTATTATTCACGTACTGTATACACAGAGGCATAACTATATATGTATGCGTTTCAGTTTCCACTATTTGATGAGGTTACAACAATAGTGTATAGTGTACAAGTTATGCATATAAACTAACTTTGATGGATTCTTCTTCGCTCAACACGTCGTAGTTATACGGCTGGTGGTTAGCCATACTACTTGATGATATAACTTCGCCCAGACTGCTATATACAAAGTAGTCTGTAAAGGTCTAGTTCGATCAAACTTATATGAAAGAAAAAATGCTGTCCAAGACTATAGTTGCTTTGAAAAGTATAACGGATATCCTTGAAATATGCTAGAAAGTCAAAAAATAACCACCCGTGTTTAAACTGTTTACTGACACCATTAGAACACACCCCCTCCCCCTCACCTCCGGCCTCTATAGACATTTAATTACCAAAGTGAACCCGCTTCTGTGACTGGGATAACTTGGAGAGATGTAACCTACAGGAGGGTACTTTTGAAGACTTTCAGCCGGCTTAATTTTCCGAGCAACACTGATGACGTTTAGGCAATTTTCCTGGCATGTACACCATGGATTCAGAATAAATGAATTTTCCACCATCCTTGGTACTAGCCTCATTGCACACATGGATATTATACCGTTAGAAGTTGAACAGCTCTAATGGTAATGAATTACACATTTGCAGATGAGCATGGACGACGGAAGAGGATTAAACGGGGACGAGATGGGGGGGGGGGTTGGGATGGGTTTACAAACTTCGAGGGCCACAGGGAGGTGTGAATGTGATATTATTTCAGTCAGGGCTCAAACCACAAATTACCACAGATTCCTTTTGGGAATTCCGCACATCAAGTTCCTCCCCCATTACCCCAGATGTGTCGTTTACAAGACTACGGAGCACATAAAGATATTAACTACATCAGATTTGTTTTTTTTTGGGGGGGGGGGAGCAGCTACCAAGCTTCACCCAACCTATTTACCAACCTTCTCCACTATCCAAACTATCCACCCATTTCCAAGAAAGACATGCCTTTACACTCCCATTAAGTTCCATTAAATAATAAAGATAGGGGAATAACACAGTGAGCATTTCATGTACCTCCTTGTGCCCTCAGTAAGAATTGCTGACTAAGCCAACATGTATAGATTTTGAAATCGAGAACAATAGAGAAGGAAGGATTCTTGAGGAAAGACCACACAGTACACTTTAATGGCACTCTGTTATACCCGTGCGGTATGTTTTATATATCATGACCTGTCTATGTTCTCTCCTATATAGATTAAAACGTCGTTCATATGTGAATTTGCAGCATTTATCGCAAATAACAAGATGAAAAGAACAAACAATAAGCGACACATAAATCCTCTCTGAGGCAATATGGAAACGTTTTAGATCATCAAACATCAGTCTCTAAAATATCCGCTACCCGTGGACGGAATAAAGCCACTTCCGCCTCTTCGTCCCAACTTTCCAACGTTTGAGTGTTCCATGTAAACATAGGCTCTGGTTTGTTCACCCTAGTACGTCGTAAGTTCGTAGGGATAGATTCCGATATCATTAACTGTACTTCCTTCCTCTTACTTTCAAATATTTCGTCAATCTTAGTGTCGATGCTGCCCTCTTCGACACTCTCTTCCTCTGATTTGATGAGTCCGCGATACGTTTCCGTGAATCTCATTATTTCTACCAATGAGAATGCGTATAACAAAACACTCTGTTTAGCCATGATCGTAGATTTGATTCGCTTCAGGTCTTTATCGCTCGTTGCCTTGTTGATTTTCGCCGATACATCCTTTTCGAACCTTTCCAAATTTTCGGTCGCTTCTTCTTCTGAACCAAAGAATTCGTCTAAAAGACGATTTTGGGCGTGACAATCTGGATTTTTGGGATGATTCGAGTCCTCCTCCTCCTCCTCCTGTTCGTCTGCTCTCTCTTCTTCTTGTTTGGTCCCGTCAAGTTCACCATCTTCTCCACCAGTTGCCCGCCTTTTAGCTTTCTTCGCCTCTGCCAGGAGAGCTGTCGTGTAAAATATTCAAAGAGCGTTACCTGGCAACCTGATGATATAAGTTCGTTGATTGAAAAGTTTGATTTTACTTTTTAATGAAATGCGTTAAAAAAATTCATTATGTTTACATTGAGGATAGCCCGGATAAACATTGCATAAGCTATGCAATGAATGTAATCATTGAGCGTACCATCGCCATTATCACATTGTTACAGTCACGTGATAAGAGTTCTGATCTAAATAGCTCATCGAACGAGAATATGGTTAGTTTCGCGGTCATACTATTTTTGTTGTCATTCTTATTTGAGTCCTTTTTTGTTCTCTTGGCTAATTCTGAGTGATTTTTCTATTTTAAAAGAGTTTTTTTCTGCCATGCTTTCTTTGCCATGCAATATTTTGGTGTCGCAATAAACACGTTACACCGGATGAGAATAAAGTGTTACTTTGGCTTTAATGCCGCCATGTTTGCTATTTCGTGATCTGTATTGCTTTTGCATGTGTTATTTTCTTACAAACATAGACAGTACCGTTGGATAGTTTGATGAACCGTTGTATGCCATTATAAAGAAAAAATAAAATCCCTACCTTTGCTTGCTTTAGTTTCTTTATCAATTCGCTTCCTCAGATTTTCGCGCTCATGTAACACACTCCGGTTTTCATCAATAAGAGCCAAGAGGTGGCGCTCGACGAGTTCAACCTCTCTTTGCTTTTCTAGTTTTTCCAACTGCGCACTGAGCAATCCATTGTAACATCTAAAAGAATTAGGAAAGATCAAAACAATAAAAGGTGACAGGTGATTTGATAAGTAAAGCCAATGTTTATGGATGCTACTTATTTCATCACACATGTTGTGTGATGTTCTATAATATATACGTACCTGTTCTGAAATGCACATAATATAAACACACAGAGTCGATGTGTGACGCAATAGCCTTACATAGACAAATAGAAATAGAGACAGTTTATGGTGGTCCTAAGATCCTAAGATCAGAGTCCTGGGCCCTGGGCCTATCCGAACCTAGCCGTCAAACCGGCTCTCTTTATTACAAAACGTTAATCTAACTGCTCAAGCGTACCTGATTCTGAGAATTGTGCTTCAAATATCACCACGGAGCTCCATTAGAACTATAAGGGGAGGGGAGGGGTGGTGGTAAAACAAACCAGAATCTGTCTCTTTTTTTTCTCTTAAACGTTGGCAAATTATTCACGTTTGGAATGCAAGAACAAGACAAAAACACAAAGTAAACAAGAAACACTAGATCGATGTAACAAGAAAGAAACAAAAATCGCAAAATATATATACGACGCCAGCATAATACAACCTACAGCTAAGAAATGTGTTTATTGAGTAAAACACGTGGTTCATCTCGGTTACATAAAATACTATTGGATTAGTCGAGAATACAAATATTTACAAGTGTCAGTTAAACTGATCCTGGGTGTAAAGTTAACAATTAAAGGCTTATCTGTTCATATATGTACAGAGTTTAACAGTTTAAGGGTTCTCGTTTGACCTGATGTCTTGTCCTGGAATTTAATTTAAACGGAATTTAATGGAAGGTTTCTTATACACCTCCACGTACATCAAGTGTATATAGAAAAGTGAATGCATGAGTGGACGATGTAAATACGTGGCGAAGAGCTCGGGGAGTACATAATCTGTACGAGTCTGTTGTGAAAATTGTTACCCCTTTTACGGCCTTCCTATACCCTGAAAGCTTCCCTCTGTAGGTACCATATCACCATTAGAGTAGGGTACATCCACTCGAAAGGTTAACCAATGTCGGAAGAGAATGGGGCTAAAATAACATAATGTAATGCTTGTTTTAGCATATTATCAATTACAATTATGCTTTTTCTGCCTCTATGTGAAAGAGCATAATTTAAAGTACATATGGTGTGAACATAAAGAGGATTGAAGGTGATATAAACCATTTTAGAAATTCTTTGGTTAAATATTGATATTACTCCGAGTAAGCAGACGGAAGGGGTGGGGTTCAGTATGCTAAACTTACTCCTCTTCTAGCTCAAAATCTAAACGGTCGTGCCTAAGGAAATTTGCAAATGCCATGACAGGCCAACAACTCATCTATCACGTAGTGGGTACGATATGCCAGTTGAAAACTTCTATCTATGCTTTGGCGCGGGCCTTGAGAGTGTGACGAGTTTAGTGTGTAAGTCAATGGAGCGATTAAATTGTATTTATGTATTATGTTTTTTAAATCCCACTGCAAGCAGGAACTCGCGAAGAAGCCATCATTGGCTTATCTAAGCCGCAAGCTGTCCGAAGTCAGTCTCTTAGATTCATATTTAACGTCCATGATTATGAATTGTCAATTTCCAACAACTCTGTAACTGGACGACATACGTTAATCTTGGAGTGACTCGAAATCGGGACCTTATGATTGAAAGGCACCGGCGTTAACCACTGAGCTAACACTCGATTGTGGTACGACCACCTTTAGAGTAACTAGTGGTATACATATTTCGCCGACGTTACAGGGGACAGGAAATATTCATTCT
>JAIPMN010008117.1:0-17176 GCA_020650975.1 Apostichopus californicus
AACTACAGCTCTTGACTATCAATTTATCTGTACAACCAAACAGATTATCACTTTATTATATATTTCTGTTTTACTTTTCTCTTTTCTCTCTTCTACCTCATTACAAAACCCATTTTTACTGCTCTAGATCTCTTTCCATACAATTGTCTAAGTATCCTCGACAGGTGGTTTTGATGAAAAACGTGCATATATATCAATATAAAACAATGAACCGAGGAGGATTTGTGGTACGAGTATTGTGTGTTTACCAGTGTTATTAAGTGCACAAATACTACTGTAGCTGTATCATTTCACAGTGTAATCAGGACTGTTGACAATTCAATCTAATATATACAATGAACACAGCAAGGTGTACATATAACATTTCATAATGTATCCAACACATAACTATCGTACAATGAGTAACAATTTAGCAGTTTCGTGAATGTTTATGAAATGTTGTCACCTGAAATTATTTGCAGACTACACTCAGAAGATGCTACATACATTGACAATGACAACTTTACCTACCTTATCAAATTAAATATAGATATCAAATTTAATTTGGCAACCTCTTTGGTATTTATGAAGTAATTATTTTAAACATTTTTTGAGTTCGTAGTAAAAATAAGGACTTACAGAATGAACACAATTCAGCTGAAAGTTGTCCTTGTCGACTGACATTGTAAAATCCCACGTCAAGTACAGTAGGCAGTATTATGTTAGGCTAGGGAAGTTTTATATAAGCCAGTAACTATATTGTATCATGTAGGTTGATAGAAACTAACTAGTTAAATATATTTAGTTGTAATAGGTTACTTTCTCCTTTGTGACTGGCACTAGGATTTCAGATTGTGAAGTGTGTTCATATCGAATAACCTAATGAATATGCATTTTGAATACATGTATGTTCTTTTAATATAAGGAAGTACGGAGAAAGGAAAAACAGATTCATTTTACAGGAAGTACGGAGAAAGGAAAAACAGATTCATTTTATGGCGTGTCATTCACCGTTGACTAAATACTACATTGTAACATATCCAGCTAGATATAATGCTAACTTATAATATTAGTTCCAGTCTTATTCTAATTGTTACTGGCTGAGTATGGCTCTAAGATTCAGAGTGTACAGAGAAAAATTGGGTTTTCAAATTTTGCAGGGTTTTTTTTCTTCCAGTTTGGAGGCTCTGAGTTTTGCCTTGTATAAATAACTCTGGTTCCTATGTACAAAAACTGCTATGCATCTTTGTACTTGCATAGCAACTCGCCCATTTTGCATAGCAACTGCCCATTTTGCATAGCAACTTGTCCATTTTGCATAGCAACTTGTCCATTTTGCATAGCAACTTGCCCATTTTGCATAGCAACTTGCCCATTTTGCATAGCAACTTGCCCATTTTGCATAGCAACTTGCCCATTTGCATAGCAACTTGCCCATTTTGCATAGCAACTTGCCCATTTTGCATAGCAACTTGTCCATTTTGCATAGCAACTTGTCCATTTTGCATAGCAATTTGCGATGCGATACCGGATACATTATTCTCTGAAGTGTATTGAATGAAGAAAGTGCATTTGACTTACATTTTCTTTTAAAAGGCAGAATGGAGACGTTAAGGATGAGCAATGCATTTTTTTATTAAATGAGTTATTAAACTGACATTATTGCAACATGAAGGTTTTATAGTAGATCAAAGTTAAATTGTCAGGTTTTATAATAATGATATGATGATAAAATAGTACTTATATAGCACGTTCATCAGCAACGCTGTTCGAAGCGCTTTACAGAAATTGAAACAATTAATAATTTATCTGTTAGCTACTGCAGCTAGTTGTTGTGATTGGCTCTATAGTATGCAAATTATATTACTGTATCATGTGTGTGTCTGTGTGAACAATGTTCCAGCTTGATTTACTGAAAAACATGTCTTCTAAAATAAGTACAGTACTGTACACGTATACAAAGTGGTATATTTATCATTTAGCTCAATCAATGCACACTGTTAATCCCTCATTAAATATAAACTTTATGTACTGCATTCTACATGTAACATTCATAAATGTACTGCTCATGTGTTCACATACTCTAGGTACATTGTAAACAAGAGGCATGCTTCAATTTTAGGTCACCTGAGAAGAACATGCTAAAGTAGCAATATTTTCGTAAACAGTTGTGTGCTGCATGTATACACAAGAACATGCCAAAGTATCAATATTGTTGAATATGCGTACTAAGAGAGAGGCAACGAAACCTTTTGTGAGCATAGGCCTTGTGCCTTGTTAACATGCTACTAATTAGCCCAGTTACCAACTACTAATGAATTTAGTAATTATAAACCACAATTTATCTTTTACTCGATATGATATAGACTGAACAGAACTAAGTCTTACATGAAACTTGTTTGTCGTAAAAGATGCAATTTATTTCTCATGTTGCAGTGTGACGTATATATCCCAATCACTAATTATAAGGCTTTACTTTGTTTACTAAAACAGCGTGTCACTAGATTTGCAGATCCTCCTTTTATTTACGTCGAGAGAATTGCACAACGTCATGTGCAATCCTAGCAGTCACCATAGCAACAATATCCCCTAAACACAGTTATTTGGTTGATAATCACCAAAATTTTGTAAATAATTTACTCTTTTTTTTTAACAGGAAAAATAATTATGCTATAGCAATAGACAAACAAAGTCAGAGTCACACAATAGGGAAGTCACTGTTTATTCCTCAAGAGAGGTTGTTTAATGTGTGAAGAAAACTAAACTTGAAAATATTTATTGGTTTGGATATTACCTGCCCACCGATTCTCTAACAAAAGAAAGAAGTAGAAGAGAAAATCTTTTTGAAGTCCTAAACATATGTTTCCTTTGATTACATTGTAATGTCATTTTAACTATTGCATGATGGCTATTCGTGTGGATAAAAGATCTCTTTGAGTTGACATTCTAAGGTTATAACGTTCAGCTTCATTGATATGCTTCACTGCTTCAGTGATTATCATCACCCAAGCTTAAATCAGCTTTTCGCATTTCATGACTTGTAATTTTAATAATTACTGCTATATTTTCCCATTATGCATCGAGTCTTGTTAAAAATGAGACTAAAACTTGTAAAAGTATCCTCCAAACGTCTGTCAATATTTAAAACTTTAGTAAAAGTCACTTGTTTGCTGTTAAATTATTAAGAAGATTGTATATGATACTGAACAGTTTTAGCTGAGAGGTTTCTCTTTTCAACCCAACTGAACATTAAATCAAAACAACTAAAGAAATGTTGTGACCTAGTGAGACAATTAAGCCTACAAGTTGTAATGAGCAGATGTGTAATGTCAGGGGTTATGAGAGTAGGTGAAGTTCTGGGTCCTGGAACCTTAGGGTGCCCAGCCTAAGAAAATAACATCACACAAGTTCAATATCATTAAACTGCTAGGAAAGGTCACCTTTAGTTCCCTCTGGTAGATGGAGAGTGATAATGTTGTGAGGAGACAGGTAAGTGAGGATTTTTAAATGAAACAAACCAGGATTCATGAGCTATTCTACATATTGCATAAATTAGTAATACAAGAATTGCAAACAGTACAAGGGTGCATTGGATAACCAGCACAGATATTTACAGTAGTAATGTGTTTGTGAGTTGAGGAGATGAGGGGGTTAGCCATTTTCCTTTCCACTAAATTAAAAGGAAAACCATTTCCATCAATTAAGTCTGTTACATAGCTCCAATTACGTATGGATCTATCTATTTTAAGTTTAATTCTTAATACAAGCTTGTTACTCTGACCTGAACCGAACCAATCTGAACTGAATTGAACAGAATTGAATTGGTTCTGACCCAAGGTTGGGATGAATGAAATACGTCTACAGTATGATAGTATGTACAGTACGCCTATACAGTACATCCACAATGTCAGTTTTCAAAGTTCTCAAGATCCATTAAATACCAACAATTAACAGCCATATATACTTAATCCTCCCTTCTGATAAGTACCATGTAGCACTGGTTATTTTTGTCATTATAATCAAACTAATTCTAACAATATGCATTATTCATTTCTGAATAAAGATCTTTCATCAGTTTCACCAATATTGAAAGCTTCTTCTTTACAACAAATTTTGTCCTTACTTTTCAATATTTGATAACCTGAACAAAAACTATGAAAAAAAAAGAACAGCACAGCTCTGAATTGAGCGGAACTGTGTATGCGCTGTATATAACATATGATAAAATGGAACTTGGTCTAATGTCAGCCTTTTCTACGATGATCAATACACCATGCAACATGAAATAGCTTTTGCCTTTCAAGGGTTAGAACTATAAATAAGGATCATTCATTATTCACTATTATCACTAACTGTAATTGATGCATGATAGATGAATCTGTTACTTAGAAATATAACAATTATCAAATATAGCTGAAAGGTGGTTTCAATATTCCATACATGGCATTATTTACATCAATATATGTATGATTAACAACAACGGAAGAGCTATTAAAATTTATTGGAGAAAAAGAAAACAGACAAATAAATAAATGTGTGGTAGGTTGTTTTTATGCACTCAACTTATTATATTACGGTATTTAGCAGTTTATAAAAATACAAAAGTAAATTTTTCAAACAGATCTAAAACTGATAGTATTACTGTAGGTAGTACTACTGTAGGTAAAGAACTGTACAGTTATTGGAAACAAACAGCTTTTGTATTAAAAGATCTAAATTCATGATTTCACACATTCAATTCATAAACTGAACCCTATAAACCTTACTTAAATTATCAGCACTTAATATTGATTATATACAACTGTCCTAAAATGCTTCATTACCCAATAGTGCAGCTTTTATGCCACATGTACATGTGTACAGACTTCTCCTCCCCCCCCCCCCCACCCAAATGAAATGCATCTACACCAAGTTTCCAAGAATTTGGTAAGATTATTTGTAGATTTACTTGGATACACAATTTCTCTCATGAGAGGCAATTACAAACCATGGCCTGCAGGCCAGGCTTTCTTCATGATATTTACCTAACGACTGGTACAATTGTCTATGAGTGCACAATCTGGATACTAGAATAATACCACAAAGCAGGACCTCACCAAACAAAGGCACTTCAACCTCTTTACATTTCACATAACAACCAAACATACAGCTGTTGCTAGGGCAAAATTCAAAAGTACCAGTTAGATGTTTATTAGTATTATTAAGCAGTATAAATGCAGAACAAAGTTACAGGTAAATAGGAAGCGGTTTTGTTTCTATCGACAACAATTGTATACGATGTGTGTAGTTTACACTGAGTATACCATAGGCATCTACAGACCTGCATATGGGACATTGTGTCATTTTAAACATCTTTACTGTACCTCTCTGAGATGCTAATATCCCTTTAAAATATTGTTTACAATAAAGGGGGAAAAAAAAACCTGATTAATAACTTACCTGTCTCCCCTCAAAATATGCACTTCAACTGCACCTAAATCAATTGCTTACATTTGGACTTTCATGTCATAACCTTCAATGATCTTCCTTCCACCAATCATTTTAGAATCCTGACCCTGATGTTTATCAGCAGCTAAAACTATGCACATACTTTAGTTTTGAATCTTAAAGCAAGACAGGCCCCTTTCTACACTGTACTTATAAGGATATTCTGGTGGTTGGACTTGATTGTGTAGCAACATTGCTGAAAATTTTCTGAATCTATAGGCAAAAACTACATCCTCATAGCATTTTGTATCGCAAAGATATGACTTTTTCAATTTTGTGATATTTTGCAAATTATGCGTCTGGCAACAGCAGAATGGATGATGTCATCAGGGCACTTCAGATAAATATGCCTTTGTTGTTCTTTATAATTTGTCAGTCATTTACCCACAGAGGAAAAGAATGTTTCAACAGGAAAGACACATTTTGATGAAATTATAAGTACAGAGAACTTGGCAACTAAGCCAAAAAATTCCAAATGTAGCATTTTTTCAGGGCTTTATCAATGAGAAGATTTTAATAGCCTTATTAAAGTGAAGCTTATACAGATACCATCACAGATTCCCTACTGTGATCCAACTTTCAGGAGTAGCTGAAGGTCAGCCGGTCAAAATAGGTTACAATTTAATAATCAACCGTATTTCAAGTTAGGGAGAAGATAATGAGATGGCGTTTTCAACTAGCAGTGTGGAAATTTTTTCTCTTCAATCTAATTTTAAGATAGTTTGCTACCTGAATATCCTTATTTTCCACCCAGTTCAACATCTGGAAGAACCTTCAGGAGGTTGTGAGGGCAACAAGTCAGTCAAGAAGCGGAGACAAATTTGGAACCTTTCTCTGGATATTTCCCCGTGATGAAAAGTAGCCCTTAGCTGTGATCACATTTTTCGACTACTTTCAAGCAAATATTAACTGATATGGAAATTACAGAATAATCAGGCAATTGCACATAAATAATTTATTTCAAATTATACAGAACAAAGTCATTTGCAAATACGTTTTATCATAGAGTCGATGACAAAACCCGAGACTGGCACTGATAGTTTTTATGCACGCAGGCATTTCTGATTAAATACTGTATAAGGATAACATCTTTTAACGTTAAATTGCAAACCATGAATATGCATGAAGAAGTAAGTGATACTATACATTGTCAATTTAAAAGTACATTCAACCACCTTTTTTTCTTCTCTAATTCAAGCACACGTTTTTTGCTTTGCTTTTGTCACAGTTGCATTATTTTTTGCTATAGATACAAAGAGGATTAAAAAATGCAATTTAAAGAACCATACCACCTAAGTGTTCCATTATGTAAGAAATATATATTTTTTAATAATTTCATAATGGGTGCTTCTAATTGCCATGTTTAAAGAACTTAGCAAGCTTAAAATGAGAAAATATGCCACTTCAAAATTATGCTGCTTAAATCCATTACTTCTCTTCCTTCCGGTAAATGCAAGATTTCTTTAAGGTTAACACAGCCTGTATGCTTGCGCTCTATTAAATGTGTGCATAATGTTCTCTATTAATCTGATTGAGAATACTATTAAAATTTAATTCACAATTTTATCAACAGAAAAATGTTGATTCCAAAAATATGCAATAGTAAAATGTAACCATTTAAATTATGTGCACGATGCATGGCAAAGGTGCAATGGTAGGGAGGACGCAGGTAAGCAAAGTAACAAATGGGGGGGGGTGTGGGGCCCTGCACTCCCGGCCAATAACATTGTAATTATTATATATTTTTTTTTTTTAAGTTTTAAAAATTTAAAATTTGGCTCACCGATGAGGCATAGGGTGTGTGGGAGGTGATAGAATGTTTTCCCTAGCTCCCATACATTTTCCTGTTATGTGCACTTTTTACAGGGGCTTTTTTGCACTGCCCAAAAACAACCTGCTTGCTTATCTCCAACTTTCTCTCTCCCCACTTTGGAATTTCTGGTGACACCACAGTGGACACTGCAATATGAATATTTTTTAAACTAGGGAATATGTTTTCATAGCAAGTGGCTTCAATGTGAAATTCTGTGCCTGATGGTGATACTTGTCTTCTCACTCATTTAGTAGAAAACATTTCCAAAACTGATAACTTTCTGGTACCATACAGTTTTTATTCTTTGACTGGCTCAGAAGTCATCAAATGAGGTAAATCAACAACTCTTGTAAGTGACCAATGCTAGAAGAACCCTCAGTCACTCACCCTCTCCCCCTCCCCCTTCCCTTAACCTAACCACCTTCTCGCCTCTCCTGGTCGGCATTTTCATCAGTTTGTGCTTCCCTCTAGCAGCTGCTTTTTGTGTACGCTCTGTTGTTCATGAATACTATTCTCAGCTTTACAGTGTAGATTTCTATGCAAATACAATAAGTGCAGGTGTACAATTACATGAAGTGAATTTCTAAGTGAAATGGGGGACCAAAGTAATGAATTCCATAAATTGCTAGTGCTATGAAAAATTTGGTTACCAAGCAACTCTTACAGTTCCTCTCCACTATATGTGAGAAGTGACAGGCGTTGAGCATCAATTTCTGGAAACCTTGTAATATCTCACAGTCGTAATGCAATATCTTAGATAACAATTGATGCTCACGTCAAACCGTTACTAAATAGAGTAAACAAATAAACCCCTGAAAGGACGATGCTTTACTCGATCTAACAACATTTGAAAGATGAGCAATTGAGCACATCGGACGGTATACCATATATTACATCAGATACAACAAATGCTTCAACAGAATTAAACAGTGATGAAAGAACTGGGTGTGTCTGTTCTCTGTATGTTAAACACAGACAGACATGGAAAATGTTGTTCTTGAATATTCACATTATTTTCATTTTGCTGTGCTTAGGTCTGTAAGGATGGACAATACTGTATAATGCTACTGTCAAGATAAGAATGTACAGAGTACAGTCAGTACTTATACCTTTCAGAATAAATTTCAATTCCCTTGGTTGAAGAATCATATCAGCTGACATGCATGAGTATTAGCACATTAATAATAAGCCCATGGGCTGTCAGTCAAACAAATGTTAGAACAAAAAAATTTAAATTTCTCTACATAGCATAGTTGGTCTGAATGTCATTAGTTCGAAAAAGTTCATTCCCATCTGGGTTTACAACATATGAATTCTCCCTTAAAAATAGGATGTGCTCGCCTTGTTTTTGGAAAAGTTTTGGATTAATGTTAAGGGTTTTCAACATGAACCATAAGGATCCCAAATATGTCCACTGTTGAAATTGCTTAATATATAAGGTTGAACAAACTTTTTGACCTCTAGGACCAATAGAATGAATCTCAACATTTGTGATTAGCTTCTTAGGTTACTATACTGTATGAATGACCTGTAACATGCAAGAGATTGAAAAGGGAATAAATTGTTGCAGCTACTGTACTGTACCTTGCAGGAGTAAATGAAATGCAGTCCCCAACTGTCATGATCGCAGAATTAATAAAAGAGGTGCAATCATTTGCAGCAACTGGTCTTGTCGACAAATCAACAACGACTGTTTTTCATTCAGTCAAACACTGTTCAAGTAACTTTGAACTGTGAGAATCATTTGTTCTTACGAACTCACTGTAACCCACATCTACCCTGCGCTCCGAGTTGAGCTCTGGTGAGCCTCGCGATTTTTAACGTGGTGACACGGTTCAGGATCTGCTCTTTCAATCCTCCTCCAGAGGTGGATTGGGTAACACCCGCTGTGTAACACCGCTTGTTAACACCCACTTGGGTAACACCCACTTGGGTAACACCCGCTGTGCGTAAATAATGATTGCTGTAGCATTCCACCAGCTTGATGTGACCTCGGCTATTACTTTCGCTAAATTCCAGAGCCTGCTTACTCGTTTTTAAATAAGCGCGTCGGGACACCTATCACTATCACGGTGTCTGTTTGCGGTCTGGGGGCGAAGAGCACCTGTTTTTACCTCCGGGTAACACCGAATCAATGGGAGCACGCCTATAGTGCTCCACATTGGTTGTGTAGAGCCATGCAAGCCAGGGTTGATGTGTATATACTGTATATATACTTTATCACTTTCAGCTATCCTTTATGTAAAGGCTGTAAAACTTGTAAGCTTATCTGTAAACATCTCTAAAACTGGCAAATTAACAAAATTCCTCCAATGACAAAGTTCATAAAAAGCAGACAGAAATTAGAATTTACCCATCAGAATCTTGGAAATACTTCCGTGGAAGCTCTGATTGAAGACCAAAGAGAGTAGGTGTTTGAGCTTGTATTTCCCCTCCATTAACAACGTCCTGTAAGATTACCATAAATTACCAAC
Organism: Apostichopus californicus; assembly: GCA_020650975.1. Classification (NCBI taxonomy): domain Eukaryota; kingdom Metazoa; phylum Echinodermata; class Holothuroidea; order Aspidochirotida; family Stichopodidae; genus Apostichopus; species Apostichopus californicus. The sequence continues at coordinate 9,754 of JAIPMN010008117.1, forward strand.
TTAGTATGTTCATTGTGTAATATTATACAGTATATACCATCAGGCATCAATGCTTGACCAAGCTGTAAATTAGGTCTCGTAGCTTTTACACCCTGCCCATTATTCCATTATTCCCAGAGAAATTCACGGATGTGGATGCGTCAAAGTTGTAAGGAACTGAATCTCACAATAATGTTTGAACTACAGATTTATAACCTAATTGCAGTCCATCATCTCACCAATGCAGCATCCAAACAAGAAAGGGGCCAAAGTAAACAAGAGACCAATTAGAGCAGAACTGACATTGATTTCACAAACATGGTGTATGCTATTTAAGTTGACCAACCATGCAAGGTAACTGACATTCTACCTACCTACGTGAATATGCCTTAAGCATTTATATTTTGTATTTTATAAAACCAAGTTAAAAGAAGCCAAACAAGTTGAGCAGATTGTCCATGATGCTGTACATGCCACTGCTCATTAACTCCACAAAACAAACAGCGTCCTCGTTAAGTAACACCACCTGACAGCAGTTTTCATCCCAATGACATATATACTTGTTTTTCAAATTTGGTGTAATTGGTTGACAAGGTCAGAGTATGAAATTTTCTCACTTTTAGCAGAATTTTAAAAGCCTGTGGGTTTCCTTTATAGCAGGGGTGGGCAACCTTTTTGAATGAATGGGCCAGATATAAGGAGTGAACAATTGACTGGGCCGCACCTAACCAACGACCTGCTGTTGATTTCAAACCTTTGATTCCGAGGACTTTCAAGCAATAGGTGTGTGTAATTAATCTGTATTCACAAAAACTTAATGTCAATAGTACAGTACAATAGTACAGATAATTAATGGGGATAATAGGCCTACCTGACAGCATCATTAGTGCCGATAAATTCTAAGCAGCTAGCTCATTTTTTGTGATGATGTAAAATAGATTATTTTTTTTTCTTTTTCTTGAGACATCTCACGGGACGCAAAAAAATCACAGGCGGGTTGCTACATACAAATGTACTTTAGGCTTATTATAAATGTGTATAGAATGATATGGGATATTACTTCGAAAACACAAAATGCTACTTTAAAGCCCTGATATTATGATCACTGAGGTTGACGGCTTGACAAACTCGCTGGATATTATCCCCATCTTTAGGTGACATCCTTAATTATAGCAGTTTGTAGGCAATTTTTGTCAATGCACATATGGCAACAGCAGAGTGAATGTCATTGTGGCGATTGGGCCGAAACTAGTTGGGCTGAAAGTTGGGCCGAAACTAGTTTTGCTTTCTTTATAATCTTTGAAATCATTTAATTTCATTTATTTTTGTTTAATCACAACATAAGTATGACATATAACATAGAATGAGATAAGAACAAAACTTGTGAAAGGAAGTGTACTAAAAAACCTATAGGGCTTGTCAGGTAGTGACACTCCCTGAAAAAAATACAGAACTTTACAATTAGAAAAGAGAACAAAAAACAAACAGAACCACCCCTCCCCCCCCTTCACTCACCCCACCCCCTCCCTCCTCAGTCAGTTAGAAGAAGTACAAACAATTATTGAGTAGTAGACAGAATCAATTTCTCCCAGAAGAAGATAATATTTCTACCACAAAAATTGCGAATTTTTATGAAATTGTAAACACAGAGAGAACATTGAGAGCAAATATTCCTCATGTATGGCATTCCAAGGATAAAGCTACAAGATGATTATTATCTCTTCATATTTTTTATTTTTTTACTCCAGGGGAAACATTGAGATGACATGGACCCAGTTAAATTTGTTCACTCGAAAGTCGAAATCAGTGTTTGCTGGCGATGAAATAATATGCAACTCTGTGGATTGTCCTCTTGTAATAGGAAAGCAAAACTTTTGAAGCACATATCCCATAATGACATCACAGACCCAAGAGCTCTTACTGTGTTCCACATCCTTGAGTATTAAAGGGAGGGTTGTATACCCCAAGGGAGGGACAAGAAATTTAAGATAGGGTTTTCAATTAACAATGTGGATTATTTTTTCTTTAAGATAAAAATGTCAAATGGTCTGCAACTAGAATATTTCGTTTTAATATTAAACCAGCCCCATACTGCCAGACCAAGGGAGACACACAGTAACTATATCCAACAAGCGAATGATAATCCTAGTTTCTCTGCTTGCTGTATACATGGTGTATACATGCAATCACTACAACAGTACAATCAATAGCACTCTTTATAGACTTTGTATCAATTATCTGATGCTTCACTCAACATCAATCCACCTCATGAAATTGAACTTTGTCATTTTGACGTGTTCAGTATGAGACCTTAACTACAGCAAGAATCTTCCTGTGTGTTTAGTGTACACTTTCACTTAAACTTCAGATTACACATTGAAAGAGATAACTTGATGATCCTTAACTCAATATGATTGTTTTTGCTCAAAGGGAAAATTTGATAACGTATACTGATGTTCATTATGATATTAGACATATGGATTATCTATATATACAGGTATATATAGAGAAATTTGAAGCTAATTTGTTTTTTTCTTTCCACAAAAGCACGGATAAGGAAAGTGAAAGCTATTTCTGTCATTACTTCAATCAGGGTAGATTTTTTAATCAAATGTCTAGCTGAAAAACAACCTTTTGTGTGTAACATACGATTGAACGTTATACTAAACAATGCAACAATGATATGCATTTACGTACAAGACAGACTCATATTAAACTGCATGAATTGACATCATAAAGGCACTGTACTACTACTACGTCACTATGTTTTGTACGTCTGGATCAGAAAATATATTTCTCAAGATTGACTTTTGGACAGTTTTACAATAATATGAAAACTGTCTAAAATATGAAAGAATGGGTGAGGCTATAACAAGAAACTTTACCTGTTCTACTGTATATATCTAATTCTGAATATTTTTTACCAGTGGCGTCTTGGTAAACTAGGAAAGGTGCGTTAGTGTTGTAGGAGACAGGTAAGAGAGGAGTGAAGTAAATTCTGAAAATTATGACGAATATTATCCATGCAAGGATAAGCAAAACCTTTTCTATTTTAGTAAATTCTGGATCCAAGAGATCCACTAAAGAAGGTGCACTAAAACCTAAGAGCATACATCGTTTTGATTTCTGCAGGATGTATGTTAATACTAAGGAATACAATAAAATTGAAGAAAGGATTAATTTCAACACGATTGCCTAGCCCTAAATGAAAAAAACAGTTCTGTATAATTACGCTTTTATACTGTAATCTCTTCGGAATGAACGTCTGGATAAGTTGTTGAATACTGCAAACCACTGAACTTTTAATCTATCACATAACAGCATGCCATCGACAGTATACAGTAGGTTCATTTAAAGGTACACAATGAAACAAAAATCAAAATAAAATAAAACTGTTAGTAAACTTATCCACTATCTAAAGAGCATGTGTAAGAGAATGTGTAAAAGTAACTTGGCCGACGTTTCGATCCTAGCAGGATCTTCTTCAGCGGCTAAAGCATGGAATGGAAAGGATTCTAAAGCCTAAAGAGATCACTGGATACATTCTACATGTAATGATGATCTTGGATGATCCCACTTAAAGACCGTAGTATTGGCCTCAAATTTTTAGCAAGCTGTTAAATATTGCTAGAAGTACTATCTGGGTGGTTTCTATATCTCCAAGTTGCTATCAGATATTCAGGAGTGTTAATTTAGATAATTAAATGTTTAAATGAGGAAAAATATTCTTGAGGGTGATAGTAAAATGCTTGAGTTGAGTGACCATTATTAGACTTCCTAGCATATTTGGGACCACTAATGATGCCCCTTTAATATCTCCACCACTAATGATGCCCCTTTAATATCTCCACCACTAATGATGCCCCTTTAATATCTCCACCACTAATGATGCCCATAATATCTCCTTCTGAAAGAAAAGTGTACCGCAGCTTCTGACCGCTTTCGGTTTTACTGGCGGAAGTGAAGGGACTCCATTCATCATCACTAAAGTACAGTCAATTTTGTCAAGTTTGAGAGCAAGCAAGAAAAGCATAATTTGCTGAATATGTCAGTAGATTTACAATAGATATTTTCTCTGAGTACTAGTTTAGCTCATGATCAGTGTTAAACACCTGAAGGCTATCTCTTGATAAAAAAACAAAGCCATCATTCTTCAACAACAGCATCATAATCTTCATCATAAATTATATCACTTATGTCCTTGGCCAGATTTTCATCATGGCCATTAAACCCCTTATGCACATGTGACTTGTTAAGACAAAAGATCAATATGATTATGCATATAGAGTGCTCTTAACCACGGAAGACTGTTTTTAAGAAAGGATGAGTTAAACCTTCTTTGTAAAGTTAAAACATTGGCAAGGTTACAGATTTCAAGCTTTGATGTTTTTGGCTGATAGAGAGTATTCAAAGAAACTCTAGTCGTGTGTGTATCACACTGTACAACTGTATGCGATGATATGACACTTGTAGGTGGGATACAGTAGTGTACAATACATATCAACTGATCATGATGCTGGACTACAGTAATCCAGTAAGGATTAAAATGATGAAAAAAAATATGTGCCATGTTTTAGATAAATTGAGCAAAAATAAAATTAATTTACAACTTTTGCAATATCCTTTTTCTTTTTGTGTAAAACGTAAGAGGGCCTGACGTTTCGATCCTAGCAGGATCTTCTTCAGAGGCTGAACGACAAGTAACAGTAACAGAAGGGACAAATACACACACACAAAACACAGACATGTTAATGGGTAGGGTTAGATCAAAAGACTGTTAAAAGAATAAGACTAGATATGAATCTACAGTATCATTATCTCTTAAAGAATCTTTTAAAGAAAACATCACTAAGATGGAGGCATCCATTTTGGTGTATCTGATTTGCCTAGTACTAAGTAGACTGTATAATTGCACAAATGATCAAAACTTTAAATGCTGGGAAGAAAAACATGATAATACATAAAATATTCAATTGTTGATGTTGACATCACAGGACACAATTTGTGAGTAATGACAGCAGGGATTACCGACTGATTAAGACATTTTCTTCGGTAACAAAGACAAAAATTTTGAGGTTGATTGGTCGTGAGGAGAAGAAATCTGAGAGATTAAGATTGGGTGTAATTTTTCGAAAAATTCCAACCACAGTCATTAGAATGAAATGTCAGAGGTCATATAAAGGAACAACTAAACCTCCTTTCTATAACCTGTTAGGGCGCAGGAAGTTTAGGAAACTGAAAATGTTTCAACTCATTTAGTGGGTGGAGGATACTGTAAGGGTTTAACATTTTTCTGAAATTATGATTGTTTGATCAAGAATTTTGTCAAACCACTTTTGACTGAAAAACTTTGATAACAGTAACTTAGCATGTACAGTAAGCCATACCATTTTACAGTACCTACAGTAGACAGATTATACTACCTTAAATTTTAAATAAAGATTTCACAAATATTTTTACCAAATGCCACTCTTATTTTTGTTCTTGTTGGAAAACAGACACTCTTGCTTTGATAATTCAGATCAAATTGGGATTGAAGAAGGTTGTACAATTTGGTATAAAGGGCAAGATCTACTTTTGAACCAACCACTACTAGTTATATTCTAAAGTAGGTTATATGCTTTGTTTTGGGTCCCTTCTGAAAGTTGAAAATCTAATTACAATAACACAATGATGGCTCTCTGATCATTTAAACCATGTCACTATCTCTCATGAGAGTTCATAATTCATAGCATGAATTGCAAACTGAGAATGAAAGTTACTTAAAAGTAGTGACATTTGACATTATCTGAAATATAAAGTCCACCCTGGCATTGCCAATGTCGTTACATGGGTTGAAACTATAATATATACTGTAGATAGCTTTATCATTGTATATATCCCACCATTATCTCTTTAAACAGAACCATTTGTTTTCTTCATATAAAAGACTTAACTTGATCATAATATCTTTCTCTTCTTTTGTTTGTTAAGCATTTTGTGATTTTTCAGTATCAATGGTAGGCAACAACTGTAGGCATAATAGAAAAATAAATTATTTTTGTTTAACTGAAGAAACCCACCTTTATAGGTTTGGTTCACTTGCAGAAACCAGAATATTGGACACAATGTTATGACCAAACATCACAAACTTTTAAAGTGTAAGGTGAAAAGGTTTGAAAATAACTAAGATGTTTCTTGTTTGGACATAAACCCAATCTCAGATTTCAAAAACATAGATTTCTATACTTTTTGCCAGGTTACTTGTTTTCTTTTGTTTTTACTTTCTTCCTGTTTTGGTATTTTTTTGGTATTTTTTTTGGTATTGGCTTTGTTATAATATTGACTTTCACAGCTTCTGTAAAGTATCTCTCTCTGTCTTTCTTTATATAAATCAATTAGTCATTATGAAACTACATTTTCACCAACGCAATGCAGCGTCTTGATTAATGTAACAACAAAAGTCTGTGAATCAAAATGGAAAATCCCTCAATCCACGTACATTCCAATCAATTTCTATCCCCTTCTCATTAAACCAACCATTGCTATTCCTTACCTACTGTATGAACTTGCTGTTTGTATACGTGACTTTGAATGACAGTGGCCTTCATGTATACATGATGTTACATCAAATTGTAGTGTTTCATACAGGATTCTCTACGGTATGATACACTAATAGAAACAGTATGCATCATTACAGAAAAGCTGTCACATTTCCTATAGAGTTTAGATTTAATTATTATATTAGATTTATCTTCTAAAAATAGTACAAAACAAGTTGAAAACACTCTGTGGCACCATTTTACATTCAGGTTACATCAAGAGCCATTAACAACCATATTCCATTCATCTCCAACATTTAAAACCATGAATTATCTCTTGCCTTCAGCTATAGTTTCTGCTTCAAATGTAGCATTGTTGTTAAATTTATACTGACATTAAAAGACTGAAAATTTATTCATATTATTTTGGAAACATAATAACCATTGACGTCAGTTAGTTGGTTTTATATCCTGTTTACTTTTTCTCTTTTTTTCTCTCTTTTTTAATACTATATGTAAAAGCAAAGAGAGAAGCATGAAGTATTACAGAATTGTATTAAAGGGGTTAGATCTCCCGTGGACTTCAGCTTTAATTATTAAGTTTATACAAATAGTTTTCACCATGTTAGACATTCTAATTCTATGAAACCATTTTGCATGCAAGTCATCCTAAAAGTCATCTTTATTTCAAACTGGGAGGCTAATTAGAATCTCCTCTTCTCCTCCCATATGACTCATGTTTTTTATAGCCTTGGAATGTATTTTGCCTTCCGCTACATAAAACTACGGATTCATGTAGCTTTATTGTTTCATTATACTGAGATTTAAATTATTGTACTTTTTATTCAAATTATTTCAACCTTTGACACCATTTAGCACCAAGTATCAAGGTAGTTTTGTTTCTTTGGAGGGGGGGGGGGGGA
>JAIPMN010008119.1:0-13061 GCA_020650975.1 Apostichopus californicus
ATATTATAATATGACATGCTGGTTTCATTTCTTGCACTACTAATTAACGTGTAACGACACCTGTATTTGTGTACAAATATAATATCTAGTATGAAACGAACTGTACTTTAGTGCATAATTTGTAACAAAATCACAGAAATTCGCAATAAAATTAGACAAGAAAGACCACGAAAATTGCAAAAGGTATTGTAGCGCCCGATATGGGACTTGAACCCATGACCCTCAGATTAAAAGTCTGATGCTCTACCGACTGAGCTAACCGGGCTTGCTCGGCAATGAAGCAACGCTTATAGAATATATACTAATAATATGGTAAAGATCTCGAAAAAAATTATTATATTTTGTGTTTAATTTATATTAATACTTTCTTGGGACAAACAATCTTCTCTTTCGTTCGTTTGTCGAAGATTATATTTCGCAGGATAATTGCGTACAATAAGACCAACACGTGTAAGATTCCTCACGTAGGGATGATACCGCCAAATATCGAATGCCATCGATCACTCTGTGTTAGTCTGTACACGTGAACTACACAGTATAGTATTACCTCAATCAATATGAGAAACAACAACCTAACGTAAGCGAAACGCAGCGCTGGAGACACATATCCACATGTTTTGTTACAGTGCAGTGATACTGTTACGCTCAGTTATACCGATATTGCTTTAGCTGAATTCCTGCGAAAACAATACTTAAAATGTATCTCATGTACTTCTTAGATGACGAAGGCAATCGGGTTTATACCTTGAAAGTAAGTTACTTGGTCATTTTACATTCAATATGTCTCACGATATTTTTTCAATTGTGTTTTTTAGCCACATGTATTTCGCAAAGTTAGACATAGCCTAGCATGATGTAGGCTACGCCTGTTACTGTAGTGTTAGTTGTAATTTTGTAAATTAAGCTTAGCGTACACTGATACAGTGATACATAGTGATTAATAATGATAATTTTATTTTAATTCTCTACAGAAACTTGATCTTAATGGTCGACCAACACAGAGTGCTCATCCAGGTAAGAGTCATACTTCTTTCTTAATGGTAGCATTGAAAGCCTTTTGTAGAAAACCGGCAAAATGGCATGACCATGAATTTTTATGAGATGGTGTAATCCCATATTCTTATTTTAGTCTTTCATGATTTACGGTACATACAGTAGATACTATAGGTGGTTACCGGTAGAATTTATCTTGATAAATGAGACTTACAAAGTTAACAACTACCAATGTTGGCAATATTATGCTGATATTTCTAAATATGAAAACTTGGGAAACATTAGTCCATGCAAAAACAATCTCTCTTTTGCCCCTGCTTCCTTCCAGTGAGATATAAGTTAACAATAAGTTACTATACATAAGTTGTTTTGGAGTCATTGTTAATTCAGTTAAAATTTGCCAGATCGACCTCTTCCATCCATTTCAATTCTCTTTGTTCCTATAGCCCGGTTCTCACCCGATGACAAGTATTCCAAGCAACGCGTCAGGATCAAGAAACGATTTGGACTACTTCCCACTCAGAGTCCTGCTCCTATCTATTGAGACCTGTTTCTCCTCAGATGGCCAGCTATAGGACATTAAACTTGTCACACATGTACTGTAAAGGAAAGCAGAGAAACGAGGTGCGACAGGCATTATTTAACCGCAAGCGAGACCTGATAAATGTTATTAAAATGTAACTGAATTCGCGATTGACAACCGTCGGAAATTCTGTTGGAATGAAGTGATAATGTGGCAGTCTAATTGAAGAGTGTCACCAAGTTGAAGAGGAAGACAAGCAATTGGAAGTGCAAAATTATCATATAATTGACAAAGTTACGGTTGATTTATTCTGGGAAATGGTAATTTTATCACGCTTATATATTTCCTTGACCGGTCATATCATATTGCTGTTATCTACTCACCATGTTATAATCTGTCAAAGAAGTGGGTCACACAATGTTTTCAAATTTTTATTGTTCAAGGAATAACATGTCCAGTTTCACTAAAAAAATACTGTGAAAACAAATTTTAAAGATATCTCATGTAAGCGTTTTTAACTTTTACAATTTCAGACCAGTTGTGATCAAGTATGAGAGTACACTAGTACCGTATGACATTTTGTTTAGGATGCTCTTGTCTGGTTATGATTAGATCTATTACAGTTTGATATGACAAAGTATAGCCCTAGCAACCGTGTAGCACGCTAAGGGTACATAGCGCAATATATATATGCACAATGTGCGGTTGTGCTTGACCAAATAGTATTGCAGATGTATTTAGTGTAGGGATGTCATAACTGTGTTAATATAATCATGGATGTTTCAAAGGATTAAGCTACTAATTTCCTCATTTACCTACTGTAGGGTTCTGCTGATTTCTTCTAAAGTCAGCGTAATCAATGTTTTGAGTCGATTCTGGTACACTTTTAAATGCTGTTTTATACTAAAATACTGCAATAGTGTGTGTGGGTAACCAGTGAAGGAAATTCATCAAATTTTCCAATATCCTTATTTGCTTAATGCTACTCAGAAACAGTTTCGAGATGAAGAAACATACAGGATGGAATCCAATTCATTAATTACTCACATATATTGATATTCATTTAGTGAAAACTGAATCCCTGTTGAGAGTGATTGATCACACTCATGTAGAGTATCATTGTTGTCATGCAGCTAAGATATACATATAGAGTGTTTGTGTTGTAAATCATACCTTTCCATGGTCATAGAAATTTGAACAATCAATTCCCTAGACTGGAAAAGACATGAAAAATTGTGTAAAATGTCATGGAATATTTGAATTTCTTGATTTAATTTCACATGTCTTTTTCCAAATCTTTTGTTTGATGAAAAGTAATGGAAGTTTTTAATTTAACTTGTTATTTTGTCACTTATTTTCAACAGGGTGATGAATCAGTGCTGTGGTTGGGGGGAGGGTTATTGCATATAACAACTTCTGCCGAAAGATATCATACAATTTTATACAAGTGTCTTGTTAATGTATTTAGCCCTTGCAAAGAGAAGCTTTCTTGAACCCACCATGAGCTCTTAGACAACAGAAAAGTGTAAATATACTCAATGAAAAACAAATGGAATGTTTTTTTTTGTTTTCTTTTTGTCTATATTGGTATGTGGTTTATAAGAAAGTCAAGGAAGTTTATTAACCACCATTGTAAATGACCCTGCTGTCACTGGTCGTGAAAAATAAAAGCAAGAACTTCAGTAAAAGATCATGCTCCGTCATCTTCCATTAAATATCTGGTTAAAATGTTTGACAAAAATACAAGCTATTGTAAGTGATATCACTTGAGCAAATTGCAATAAAATCATGCAATTAAGTTTGGTTTAGTAATTTAGAAACAAAATCATCTGTCATGTGAGAAACTGCTGCAAATTAGCTTTCAGCAAATTAACTGCCTCCAAACCTGAGCGACTTCTTAACACATAAATTAATGCCTCTGTTTGAACATAACACAACATCATTTCCAGGGCTAGTTGTTTTTTTCTACTGAATTTTTGTTTGCAGAGATATTACACGAGACAGGCATTGTGCATTCAAGACAAAACACTTCAATTTTTCCTTTGGGGAGGGGGGAGTTCTTTGGGGAGGGGGGAGGTCGTTAAAAGCATCCAAAATTTTGTTAGTTGTGTTCCCATCCAATGTGACCACATATTCTTGTCTTACAGGCACCCCAACACAGGTCTACCATGTGGTGTAGGGGCAGGAGTTAATACACCAATGGTAATAATACACCAGTGATAATAATACACCTCATGAAGATCATTGCTGGCATGAAGATGTAATTGACTGAAAATTGATCAAATAAAATGTGCCCCGCCTCCCCACCCCAACCATGCTTGATGTCAGTTTGAACAGCACTTGTGAGTTCAGACAAGATTGCACTATAACAGTATAAGTTGTCATGGCCGCCTAGTTAAGCATAACTTATTTCCACATATTCAGTTGTTACTTGCAGGGGTCACCTTTTATGTGTGTTTCTTTGACACAGTTGTCAGCAGCAGACAATATATGTTATTAAATTGAATTTGCTAGATAATCAAATATTAGTCATTCTCTTTCTAACCTCAACAAGCTTTTCCTAATTAACAGCTTTTTTGTTCTTGATAGAAAGATTTTTTTCTACAGCTAAAATGATTCCTTACTGTTTAAAGCAAAAAATTACTTCTTTTTCTTGGGGGGGGGGGGGGGGCCCCCCCCCCCCACTGGGATGATTGCTCATAAAGGTTAACAGTACAAAAAATGTAAAAATCAACAGAAGAGACATTCAATTTCATTGGACAAAGCTTTATTTTCTTGAATTATAAAGGTATCTTTAGCACTGATAAAGTAATTAGTACTGCAAAATAAACAATTAGTTCTGAAATATTAGTTTCTTTGTATCATCAAACATTCCTTCTTTATACTATATAAACATCTTTATAATTTTCCATATAGCTACTTTGATATTATTTATTGCGTATATAATTATATATAGGTGAATACATTCCTAAAAGCCCTTGGTTGTGGTTTTGATATAATATTCATTTAAATTCAGTAAATTTGCTTAACATTTGCCACACTAACATGGTATCATTTGTTCTAGTGGGGCGGTGGGGGGGGGGGGCAAATCACGTCCACCAAAATCGAAACGGGCAACAATTAAAGTATGCAAAATCTCAGAAGAGTTTGAGTGAGTAGTCCCCAATAAATGTGTTAATATTACATAGAAAGGTACATATTAATACCCACTATTTAAAGCACTGTAATATTGCAAAACTTTAACAAAGGTTACAAATAATTTCAATATAGATATACATATACCAAGTATAATTTGCATATACGAATTGGCTGGCTGTTTCTGTCATCCTATCACTACCGGTTTCTTTCTGAACCAAAAGATGAAATTCTTGATACTTTTCGTTCGGATGATTAGATTATTACGTTAAGAACACCAACTTCAAATGTTAAATTAATTAGCGGTACTTGTTTTCGTTATTCTACAAAGTGGCAATCGGAGACATTTTTTTGTTTCCATAAGAATACTTACCTGTAAGGGGAGGTAGACAAATAACCCACCCAATAAAATATTAAAATTAAATTAAGTGGAATTTACATAATGTGGGCAAACAGGAAGACAAGTTATTGCTTTAGACCTGGATACATATCACACACCATTTTCAGCTGCTAATTATGCAAGACAAGGTTAGGAAGACAAATTATACAATATGAAAATTAAATCAAGCAAAGTTCCGTTTTGTGCACCAACGGATGACTACTTATTGCGTAGAGCTTTTGCCATATCACACACCATTTTCAGCTGCTGATTAATATGCAAGGTAAGGAAGACCAAAAAAAACACACAATGTCATAACCACACTTAAAACTCAGACCGGGCTTTACGCAAAAAAAGGAATACTCAATAACTGTTTCGACCGCTTGGCTAACTATACACTTCCAGTGTTGGTGATGCAAGGATAAGGCAACAAAATTACCTTAAAATCTAGCAACGAGCCATTGTCGGATTTTTTTCAAACACGAAGAGAAAGTGGAGAACTGACAGAGAGACGAAGCCACCACTAATTTTCTTTCCACATCCTCCTTCTACTCCTCTTCCTCCCCCTGATCATCATCATCATCATCAATTGGAAGACTGCTGAAGTTCTTTCCCTCTCTTGAGTGCTGCGCTGTCTGTTTCAATCATTTTAGATCAATTTGAAAGCGGCTCCTTAGTTTTCCCAGGAAACCGAAAGGGTTCCGAAAATGCTAGAAAGTTGAAGATGGTCAATGATGGGTAAAGTTCCTTAAGCACTTTACAGTTTACGCCCATGCTCCATTTCTAGCACTGAAAACATTTCTTTTTTGTAAATATAATTAAGGTGATCAGATCTTCTAGTAATAAATTTCAGACTACCTTCATGGCTGGAAATTTGAGATGAAAAAGTTTATCTATATTTGATTTACTTGCACGGAAAGACCATATGGGAACATATCTTCATCTTCAGCAGCACATTCATAAATAACAACATGAATAAATCACATATAACATTAGATCACTTAAGGTAAGTTAATGACAAGAGAATTGGTTGTTCAAATAGTTATAAAAAAAATGATCGATCAATATAACTTTCTAGGAAATATCATGCTGGCTTTTGCACTGTGAAAAGTGGAAATCCCTGGGCAGTGGTATAAAACTGGCTAATACAGTTCTATAAAAACTTGAAGATATAGGTAAAGAAAACCTGCATGGAACTTGAGAGCTTCAACGTTTTTATCAAGAACCTAAATCAGATGAACTGTATATCAGAAAAGACTAGTACTGAGTTAACATGTATGTTTTTTAATGTTAGTGACTATTTAAATCTATGCCTTAAAACTGTTATGTAGATGTTACACCTTTGGGGAAAATATTCCTTGCTAGTAAGGGGAGATGGATGGACGGTATTAAGACTGCTTTTAGTATCTCACCTAAATTACAACTACTGCACTCTGATCAAAAGTGGCTGGCTCTTACCAGTTAAATCTGGGAGAAACTTTCGTCTTAGTCAACCCTGACAATTATTACGGTAAATTTACTTTCACTATTGCTCAAGATGCGTGTGGTATGCTTAATTCAAATATTGAGATATCACACTTTAAACGGGATGGGTGTATATATACAAGATTGACTAGTTGACTGATAGAGGTGACTTCTGCTCTGAGCCCCCCCCCCCCACACACACCAATTCTATCTACCATTCTGTATTATTTATCTGTCTTGCTTTTGCTCTTGGTTTTTTCTTCTTCCTGGGTTTGGTTTTTTCTCATCAGTTATGCTTTACAAGGTGTAATAAAAATAAGTGAACATAATCAAACAAAATTAGAATTATTGCCCATTACCTAGTGAAGTTTACTCTTTTGGGCCTTTCATCAAATCAGAATCATGTCTACCTATTGTTCCTAATTAAAAGCTTGAAAGCCTTTCATCAATCCTCCTTCAGTCCTTCTTCACTTTCAGTGCCACCATTCTCTGCTCTCATCCTGCCCCCTCTCCGTTGGCGTTGGAACCTCTGGATGGTGCCGAAAGATGACTGGACTATGGGTATGGTAGCCATAGGTGCTACCCAGTAGACCAGGAGATGGTCTAGGAGGGGATGGTTGACACAGTTAAAGGTCAGAGCAGATGCCAGGGCTGGATTAAACATCATTCCAGTCCATTCTAGTCCTAGGATATAAAGGTTAAAATTAAAGATAGTGACATATTGAAATATTTATGAGGGAGAGAAAAATGCAGCAGAAACGAGGGGGAGCGCTCAAAACAAGGAAGACAAAATTTCTTTGGTTGTTGATATCGACTTTACCACTCGAATCACCAGAAAAGAAGTCGTGCACCTTTACTTTCCTTTCCCATCACACTGACTTAGTTGTCTTAATAGAAAGAAGTCCAGCTACGCATTTCCCACTTACAGACTTTGGCTTACTGTTTACTTTAGATACTGAAAATAATCAATCCTCCCCATTGCTGCTCACCAATTGGGGCTTAGTTCTTGTTAACTTGGAATCACTTCAATATATCTGGAATTAAACTTGTCGGCTTAGCGCTTTTAAGAAATCAGAGTTGGGGCCAGGTTTTTGGACCCTTTTCTCGAGAGTTGCTTCAGTAGATCTTGTCTCTAGTTGTGTTTAGCAACTGTGATTAGTAGGTTGTTTTAGCAAGTTGTTTTGGCAGGTTGTAAAATACTGTAGCCAGTTTGTGAGTGACGTTGTCAACACTGTATATTACCTGGATGTACTTAAAAGCTAGCTTTTCTGTCCTGCCTAATTAACAGTCTCTAAGTATGCATTATTTTGTTTTTATTCCCAGTGTGATGATCTAGCAGATGTAGCAAATTGAAGTCTTTGATTTTAAACTGCTTACTTTGTATAAAGGGGTTGCTACTGGAAGGACAAGCAAACCTGTGGTCTTTCACTGTCCCAAATTTGAAATATAATATTTAATTTATCCAGAAGAATTACTTGGGGCGTGAATTCATAATTCAAATAATTATATGATTAGTAATTACTGATAATATTAATGACTAGAAATAGCATTTCTGGGTGCTCTTGTCAATGACACAGCTATACCAAGACAGGGACGGCAGTAACCTTACATCCTTCACTTTTCAAGTTGAAATTGAACAGTAATTACAGATCAAAAGATGTATGTACAGGCCCTAGCTGATTCACACTTACCGATTAGAATAATACCAACTTGAACTGATGCATCGCAAACAGCATTTCTGATCCTTCCTTTTGGTTGCAAAGTCACCATGATCAGAAAATAAAGGAAAGTAGCCAGAGATTCTGCAAAGCACCCTTCGAGGATAGAAACTTTCAATGCCGACTGGCAGTGCAGTGCGACCAGAGAAGACCGTTTAGCTCGATGCTTGGCCAACGGAGAAAACCGCCACAGAAATCTCACAAAAGGGAAGGCGAGTTGGCCGCCGATAATCTGAAGTAAAATCTTGAGGATGCCGGTCAGCCTCGTACAATTACGAACCAACATGGAGTGCCATACTGCGCAGGCGTTAGCCGTCGAGTCACCGTCAAACGTGAGAGTCAGAGAGATGAAGAATACCCAGAGATAGAGGCCGTACCAATAGAAACCATATTCTTCGAGGATCGTATCTCCTTCCACCATGCCAGTCACCAGCTGGAAGGTAGAAATGATCTCAGCAACATACTGATAAATATTGATGTCATCTTTCAAAAGTCTCCGTAAAAGAGAACGTACGTAGCGGCAGAGGGTCGTGGTAAAGAAGACCAACAGAAAGGTGCCCAGCACAGGAGGAATATCCATGCTTCATTTCTTGCTGGAATAACTCAATCAAATATATAAGTCTGGAATAGAAAAAAATAAAGATCATTATTAGCCGAGCTGCAATTCACTAAGGTGGGAAATATTTAATCTACAGTACAGTAGTTCAACAAAGGTGAAGTCAAATGTTTTAGGAAGGAATATGGAGGATGCGAAGGCTCAATTCAGATGTTTCGAATGAGGTGTAACAGAAGTGTTATAGACACCACCATCGATCGCAGAAAATACACACACAGCTTGCTACCATCGGTAATTAGTAGACACTAGTGTACAGTCAATACATACAGCTACGGTCAATACCCACAACACAGTGTACATAGCAGCCATGGACATCTCAGGTCTAGATAAAAGATAACAAGGTATCACGTTTCATTACTGTCTGCATTTTGTAGCGACAAGAAGAAAACGTCATTTGCAAGCAACGGAAAGATAAGGCATTGAAGACTCGCCCCAAACCGCGTGCCACGCTCTGAAAAAGTTAATTTTTAACTTTCATGAGACGTTTCTTTGTGCGCGAGTCTTCAGACCCTAATTTAAGCCAAGAACTTCAAAGCACTAATTACAGTATGTGATGTGAATGCCAAACCCATGCGGAAACAATGTGCTCCATCAAGAGTGAATTACATTGTGTACTTTGAAATTTTACTAGTTAGGCAGCTTCCAGGGGTTTCAATCTGGAGGGGAAGAGGCCGGAACAAATCTTGAAGGTAAGTGGGACATGTTACTTTGGTTTGAGAAAGAAACCTATAATATCTGCATCACAAAACTTCCAAATTGCATTCTGTACCAAATGCCAATTGAATGTTTTTCAATCAAACAGCACTTACAGTAGAGTAATTTTTATTTGTTTAATAACAAAATCCCTTTTTTCCTCTAGTATTTCCAACTAAAGCTAGAAGGTCACCTTTTAAGTAACAAAAGGGAACATTTATTCACAAAAATGAATGATTTTCATTAACAAAAAGGGTCTTTTTTATTTGTGGAAAGGAGCACTTGACGCAAAGCTGGGGAGACGGGAAAGCCAGTGGCGGAGCGTCCATACAGTCAGGGGGGGGCGGATGCCCCCCCTGACGGGCTCAAATGGACTGCTGGCGCCCTTTTCAGCTTTTTACCACTTTTTACTTATTCGCGATTAATGACTTTTTTCTTGCGCTCTCATCTACCTATTGACATTTGTCACATTTTGTTGGTGTAATTTTCTGACAAAATGCTATAACAGCTATTTATTCTTCGTTTATCTGCAAATTAGCAAGGCCCGTAAAGGGTCATTTCCGGTGATCTAGGGAGTATCTTGACTCAAAAATTTTTTGTACGCTCCGCGCCAACTCGTGGTGGCGCTCCGCTTAGATAGTGTCGAAAGCGCCCCTACAGACCATTCTCGCCCCCCCTGACCAATACCCCTAGCTCCGCCACTGGGGAAAGCATGTACCCTTACTTACGCCTCTGTAGCTTTCAAACAAAGTGAGGTAAATTATCACAAGCATATTCGTCTGAGTGCCGAGCGAATAGCTAGAAGCAACATTTGTTTTACTTTAAGCATGATATCATTTGAACGTGTAGCCTATGTCCATTGGATTTGAATTGAATTTCGTGGAACTAGTACTAGTACTACGAATCACGTACTACTAACATCAGCTTTTCTTACAACTTTTCTTACAACAAAGTATCGTAACGCTGCTAAACATTTAAGAGATGTACAAAATAACAACCAGTAGCCTACGCAGAATATGTTAAAAGTACATATGCATTTATCTGAAACAACAAAAGACGTTCTGAACGCCGTGAATGGGAATTACCTGACCAGTATATGATGATCACAGACTTGTGAAAAAATTCAAAGTCGGGACTTTCAGAGCCGTATATGGCTCTGGGGACTTTCAACTAGACCCCCCTCATTTTTTGTTACGTGCACGTGAACATAGCAATAGTACAGGGTGATCATAACACGGAAGCTAAGAAGTGCCATCAACATAAGAAAACTTTGCCCAAATAAGTCAACATTTTCAGTAAATTGTTTAGATAACAAGATAATATCTTATCAAAAGTCAGAAAAATATTGGATTGCTCAGTTGCTTTAACTGAGCAATTGAACATTTTTCTGCAAAATTTTAATTGACAATTTATCAGATTTCGTCAATTCAACATTTTTCTGAAAAATGTTCGATTGTTCACTTCATTCCAACTTAGCAATTAAACAATTTTCTGCAAACTGTTGAATTGACAACTTATCGTATGTCGTCAATTCAACATTTTTCTGGAAAATATTAAATTGTTCCCCTCATTCCAAGTGAGCAATTGAGCATTTTTCTGCAAATTTTTTTAATTGACAACTAATCATATCTCGTCTATTCAACATCTTTCTACAAAATGTTAAATTGTTCACTTCATTCCATCTGAGCAATTGAACAACTTTCTGCAAATATTTAACTGGCAACTTATAATATGTCAACAATTCAACATTTTTCTGCAAAATATGGAAGCTTAAAAGTGCCATCAACATAAGAAAAACTTTGCCCCATAAGTTGACATTTTTCAGTAAATTGTTTAGATAACAAGATAATATCTTATCAAAGGTCATAAATGTTGGATTGCTCAGTTGCTTTAACTGAGCAATTGAACATTTTGCTGCAAATTGTTTAATTGACAACTTATTTTATCTCCTCAATTCGACATTTTTCTGCAAAATGTTCAATTTTTCACTTCATTCCAACTGATCAGAGCAATTGAACAATTTTCTGCAAAATGTTTAATTGACAACTTATCGTATGTCGTCAATTGAACATTTCTTTTGGAAGTATGGGATGAAGAGGGTTACAATTGAACTTATCACTGTATAACTTGTTTAATAAAATTCAAAAATATTTTGAACACATTTTGAACACAAAGTGAAAACTCGAAATCCCCTCCCCCCCCCCCAAAAAAAATTGTAAATGTTTTCATTGAAAATTGAAAATTGAAAAATGTCTATAAAGAATTACAAACATGCGTTTGGTGAAGATGGTGGCACAGGGAAGCATGTCACTTTCTGAAGTTGGTTGCTTACGAGATGAATTAATCGCTTGCGCAAGTATGGATCTTAGGGACGAAATTTCGTTAGTCGATGAAGAAGAATACGAGATAGATATGACCAAGACATATATTGTGAAAAGTATGTTGAATTCATTTCACCATTTTGGCCAGATCAAACATTTGATGAGGAGACTAGCAATGACGAACAGGAGGATGGTTGCGAGGACGATAAAATCGCGGAAATTGGCAGAGTAAAACGTGTTGTAACTTTTTAGCCTGTGGAGAACTCAAAGATTTCAATTTCAAGTTAAATTGGTTGGAAAGTAACTCGGGAAACAAGACTCCCGAAGTGGATCCTACTTACATGTTCGAATATCCCCTAATACAGGAAACTCTTACCAGCAAAGATTACGAAAAGAAAAAAATGGCACTAAGTTAAGTCAAATAGAAAAGGAATATAAACTACTACTAAAGAATATAAACTACCATCCTCCGTTTGGAATTGTCACGACAGAACAAACTGTCGAACAACGAAAGGAAAGAAGACTATAAGGAAAAAAAACATGAAAAGATCATTTTCAACACGATCGTCCAAGACTGAACAAGGGTGAGAAAAAATGGGAAAGATAAAGACCCAACATCGTCGGTATGAAAAATGCGACAAGACAGCCAATAGTGGCAATCAAGTTTTTAAAATTTTCCAAAAAAAAATGAAATTCATTTAATACATTGTGCATTTGGCGAAAGCTTATGTTGGTCATTGTACCCCCGTACGTTTGTACGTATACTGCTTTATAAAAGTTGAATTTATTTGAAAAAGGTTAGTAAATTGTTTTCAAAAGGCCTCATATAACTTGAACATACACTGTAGGTATACCCGAAAAGAATTGAAGTTTTCTTTATAAAAGGCCTTATGTAACTTGTGAACATACACCGGAGGTATACCGCAAAAAAATGTTTTTTGTTTGTTTGTTCAAAGCCTAATACAACTTGTGAAAACACTAGGTATACCCGGAAAATGTTTTTTTTTAATTTCAAAACATTGAAATTTATTGAACACGTACATTGTGCATTTGGCGAAAGCATATGTTGGTCCTTGTATGAACGTATACTATGTACAGTGGCGGCGGAACCGGGGGGGGGGGGCAAATGCATGATAAGCCCCCCCAATATTTACCAAGGCTCCGAACGTGCATCTGCGAATATTAGTGTTTTAAATAAGAGTGTAATAAGCTAAACGCT
>JAIPMN010008120.1:1343-15974 GCA_020650975.1 Apostichopus californicus
GGGGGGGGGGGGGCTGCAGCCCCCAACCAAATATTTTTGTGAAAATTCGGGCAATATGTTGAGAATTTTTCGGGCACCTACTGAAAGAAACATCATTTGCAATGTGTTTTTCAATGGTTAAACTTATATTATTAAGATCATTACTATTGTAACGACTTCCCCAATAATTATAACCAATATGGATGGGTAATAACACGGAAAAATGATTGTATGTTATTGGCATGCAATATAATAACCAATGCATGTCTATATGATATGCACATTAACATGCTGAACTGAAAAATTGTGATTATATTTTTCGGGAAAGTCGTTACAGCCCCCCAAATCAAATGGGCTCCCACGCCTATGTTGGTATATACAAGTCAATGTAACTCCACACCACAAATTCTTGATGAGGCCAATATCTGACATAAGCAGATGTGAAGAATATAGTGATGGATTCAACAGAGAACCATCTAAATTAATTTAGACAAATGCAAGAAATGTTTACCATTTTTAGGAGTAGTTTCACTTTCTATAGCTATACTTATTCCATGATGGTGTCACCTCATTGTATATATACATGGAGTACCTTTGTTCCGTCGACTGGTGCGGAAAGTTTCTCTTTATCGATGATTATTCCTCAGATTCTAAGTTTATGAATCAATAACTAAGCAGCATAAATATTAATATTTAACATATACATCGTAAGGGTAGTTCGTCCACCCACTCTATTTGTTTTGTACTGTTGGAAAAACATGTTAACACGATAAAGTTATAAAGTTATGTCAAGTTCAATTTTGTAAGATTTCTTTTGTTAAGTGATAAAAGGTTAGTATCTATGTCATTCTTAAAACTATTTTAATAATTTCTTGTTCTGATAACTTTAATTTCAGAAAAATATTGCAATATAATGAAACTACTTATACAACAGCAATCTTTGATTTTTTTTTTTATTAATTCTTGTTTTCCACTTCCCCCCACCCCTTCAGAATAAATGAGGCACATTATCAGAATCCCATGGTCAAATTCCTGTGGTCACTTTGGAACAGAATCAGACTAATTACATTTGGCTTACTGATTGAGCTCAGTGATTTCTCGTAAGGCGATTTGCTTCAGTTTCACCTTAGCTCATCTGTAACTGAAAAAGATTCATGGTCTAATCACTCCTGTTCAGATTCACAAGTATTTTGGCAAAAAAAAAGAAAAGAAAATATTTCGAGCAGACCTGCTTCTTATCAATATACAAATAATTTTAAACTTTTCTAGTAAAATTTGTAAAAAGTAAGTTGGATTTATACAAATAATCTGTTTCCTGAGATAAAAATGACAAAATTTGCCCCAATGTTTTTTTCCCTCTCAAATTTGTTAATGTGGTACCTATATATAATTATTTGATGGTAAATATAGGCTCCAGTGAACAACCATTATTATTTATGGAATGTAGTTTAAATCACACCTGCACCAGGCACATGTCTTTGTACAGAAGTACAGCTAGTAGTGCTCAGTATGATGTGCATTTCAAATATCAAAATTGCACGGTAATTTGGAATGCCACTATGTACCTTAACATCATGCAAAATGTTCCTGTTTTCCATTTGAATTCAGCAGCATGTCAATGGTGTAACACCAGTAAAGACCATTGCCTCCCCATATCAGCCTATAAACCTCCATTTTTTTTATCAGCAAGAGAGATGGGTAATGCTTTGGATGAGAACAGACAGTGCTCCCTATAGATCAGCCCGAAATAACAAATTCCTTCATGGTCCCTTCATGATACATGCAGCTGAAGCACACACCTCTAAAGTTGAACTCAGACAGTACCTAGAAGTATACCATACCAGTCATCTAATCTGATATTTTCACTGATCCTTTCCTCATTAGGAAATTCCGAGTAGTTTTCATCCTCACTGATGCTCTTCTGACTAACGCACTCCCGACCTCCTTGGCGCCCTCTGTCTTCTCCCGGAGGCTTGGTAACCTATCCACGACGGGTTTTCGCTTAGGCGGAGCTTCCGTTGGATCGTAACGGAGAGATGAACTGCGTTTTCGCTTGCCGAGTTTCCCCGTCGAAGAGGCGACGGACGTATCCGCAAGTGAGCTTTGACTACCTGCTTTATCGGTCCGTCTGACGAGGCGTATACTGGCCAATATTTGGGCGACACTGGATGTTGGAGGGCGTTTTCCAGGGATCAATTGTAGCATCCTTCGGACAAGACTTCGTAGGGCGGGGCTACTCTGTCGGTACAGCTGTTGATCTACATCGATACTAGAATTTCCGTGGAGGAATTTGCCCACAGGTATCGGAGCGTATCCCGGATATTGCAGAAAAGGTGCTACAATGGGGTTCTCTGGGTCTTTTGCTTTGGCGTTGCTCTCAGTCTTTGGTTCGGGAGGTAGTAGAGTTTGCTCGGCGATAGCAATGAACAACAATCCTTTAATAAAAAAAAATTAAGAAATTGAAAAAGAGATGCAACTCAATGAAGATCCCAATATTTGTATTGTAGACTGAGAGATAAGATGCAAATGGAAGGAAAAATAAATATCAGCAAACTTGTTGTTAGTATAAAAAAAAATTGCTCTGCTGAAACTGAAAATTATCTGCTAAAGTTCATCGATTGATCGACAAACATGTTTTCTTCAATGGGATCAGGGATCGGGATGCAGGGGAGTAAACAAACCTGCATGATGCCAATTCCTTGATTCCCTACAGTCCCACTCTCCTAACATCCTCATTGTTTAATCTCTTAGTATCTGCATTCCTGTGTGTACCCTTATATACTCACACACCAGTGAATTGATGACAGTGATTGAGGTAGAATCTTTGACTTAATTTTGCCAGGAGTTCCAAATTCTAATTTACAGATGAAAGGTGCAAGATGAAAAACTGCCTTCAAGTATTATAAATTACAATTGTTTGTGCAGCGATAAGTATTACTCTTGTGGCGAAAGACAAAGCCGTTTACAAAAAGAATCTTCTTCCTCACTTAGGTCCTTCACTTTCTGTCATGGCCCTTCCCCCCCCCCCCACCCACCCCCTCCATCTCATGCTCCTATCTTGCTCATTATCGTGTTTCCATAGTAGGTGCAGGATTCATTAATTTAGAACTTGTCTAGCAACACTCCTTGTAATCTCTCATAGTGGGAGTCTTACCTAACATAAACACATCAGCAGCTGTGTTGGTATAATTCTTGCAGCATCTGTCCCAACTTCTTCCAAAAGCCTCTGGTGGTAGATGGTAGAGCATGCTTCTAATACGACCGCCATCAGGACGGTAGTTTTCATCGTATGGTCTGCCGCAAACCTATGATATGTTAACACAATATAAGCTTATAACCACGGCGATAAATCATAGATCACATTTGGTCTTTACCAGGTTACAGTACTCAAAAAACCAACAGTTCTCCATGTAGCCTGAATATCAATACAGATTCAGTTTGATTCAAACTCTATTGATAGAAATGTGCTGAACAACATTTTATTACAAAAGCAATGATGCCAGTCTCTCAGTTGATGCCTTATGCCATGATCAAAACCTGCCAGTAATTAAAAAGATTTGGAAAACAGCAAACACAGAAAAATTCCATACCTCTTTTTAGACTGAGCTTTTCCAATCTCCTCAATAGTTTTTCTTCCTAACTTATTTCGAAGAGATATTGCTCACCAAATTATTTCCTTTTCTTGACCTTCATTTCATTCCCAAGCATACGTTGTATAAACAGGGTGCCCAATTGTGTTTGCGTCAATGTGGCTCTTACTTAGAACATGAAAAGATAAATACATTGGTAACTGAAAATTGAAATGATAATATGGTCGCAAAAATAAGGAATTTGCCAAACATGATACTTGCCTGTGTGAGCCCGTAATCTGTAATCTTGACAACTGCTTCCCCAGAACTGTTTTTGAGTATCAGCACACTAAATGGAGTCAATGCATTATGTGATAAGGCATTAACGTGCAAGAAGGACACACCTTCAACAAGTTGAACCATTAATGCTTTGCTCTCTTCAATGCCTAAAGATTCCTTCCTATTAATTATAAAGTCATTCAAAAGTTCTGTTTGTTCTTTCTCATAGTGTGACCAAACTGTACAGAGATATATCCGTCCACTCTCGACCATATCAAAAGCGTCTTTAAACTTCAATACATTCTTGTGTTCCAGTTGGCGATTTTTAATGTCTTGTCTTAATGACTCTGCTGCCAGTTTGGTTTTAGCTAAACTCTGGAAGGTAACGACTTTAGCATGTCGAACTTTCCCACTGGCACCTTTTTCTTGAACCTTCAATTCCTTGCCGAAATAGCCTGCGCATAATCTCTCCAGAGGGACGTAATCCGATTGAGGCATTTTGAACCAGTGATTGTCAATCTTTCACGTAATGGTGAAAACTCCACAAGAAAACCGTGACCAATACTATAACCTAGGTTGATAAATTTAAGCTACCCTACAAAGTGTTGTTGCAAAACTACAGGCCTAACTTAGGCTAGTTAGTATTCCAATCCATATGATCCAATCGACTACGATTTTTTACAGTTCATGGCTGGCGACTCGTGCTTGATTTCAAATTTAATTGCGAATACAGGCACAAATGTAAGTAAATATGAATATGAAATCTTCAGTTTTCTTGCAAAAACAATACTTTTACCGAGTGCACAACATGTCGTTTTGTATGCGTAGCAATAATTACACTCCGTCGATTAGTACATAAATGTGGAGTTGTTAGTGCCACCGTATAGTGTGTACACTTAGGCTTGTTGAATCATTCAAATTAACCGCTATTCATATGACGTACTATCGTTAGGTAAACATACTGGTAGACCGTTGCAACGCTTCATATTGATTATTAGCCTAACCCATGTAATCCCCGCAGCCTCAGGGCATTGTTGTATGTGAGTAGGACTTTTTCACCCAAGGGGGCAAATGACAGCAATCAAGGATAAATGTATGGAAAGCCAAATGGTAATAATATGATGACAGAAGAGCTTGATGTAACTCCCTATTAAAAGGAGAGATGTACAGAAACTTTGCACAATTTGTTTCAAACAAAATGATGAACTATTTTTACAACAACCATTATTTTCGAGATTATTCACGTGATGTGAAGTTACGTAATGTGTACGATCCCGTTGAGACTGCGCTTACGCAATACTGCGCTGATGCAACTTTTGCGTTTATCTTCATAAGTGTCTCGTATTTCATGTAACACATGTAACGAAATACGTAACATCGTGATATTTTCTTCAATCTTTGCATTGTGATCTGAAATTTTCACCGCAACAGTCGGAGTTTCAACAAAAACTTTAATTCTATTTCTGATTTTCTTTCTTTCCAACCATGAACTCTCCATCATCGTCTTCTGCGAAACATGGCTTGGCGACCAAATTTACCCCTTAAATAGTACAACTCAAGCATTACAAACTTTCAGGGAATCATAGAGATAATAGGACAGGGAGCGGAATAAATCTTTTCATTCGAAAAAAAAAACCCTCTCAGCTTCATTAACTTCGGAGTGATATTTCCTTCTTCAACGTAGAGAATGAAAGTAATTTTGATAGACTTGCATTCAGCATTGTCTGTGTTGTTTACAGACCTGCACAATGTTCAGTTTCTTCTTTCAATGATTATATACGTGTTATATATATTGCATGCTTTTTTTTATATATATTTGCATGCTTTTGGTCAAGCAAGGGGCTAGATTATAATGTACAAATTATGTTCAATGTTTAACATTTCCACTTCCTTCAGTAAAAATTTCATCAAAGATATCCCTGCAGAATTGAAAATTTAGTTGGAGATGAGTTTAGAAAAGCCACGAATATAACTAGATCACTGTAAGTCAAGGACGATGGGCTCCTAGCATTCTTCTTATCGCTCACACGTATGTATATGGCATCAACTATCTCGTTAAGTATGCACAACACACTAGTGAATACAGAGACAAATGAAACAGACTGCAACAAAATCTGGCTACCATTAAAAATATTAAAATTTCTGACAAGTTTATTACTTTTCAATACATCACCTATTTATATTATTTCACAGTGAACAAAAAGAAAAATCAACTTTGAAAATCAATTCTTTAGTGACATTCCTGAGATGTCATGTCGATGAATGTCTGTTTTGCTTTCAAGTTAATTAATGATTCCTCGTAAGAGCATACAAATGTTTTCCATACAAAAGGCACTTTACATATAACACAAATTACTGTAATGTGTGAGAAAAAAACTGTACACAATGGTGACAAAATGTCTTCATCAATATATATTACAGGTTTAAATAAAAATCATTGAAAGAGAATTATTTGGAACAATCGAAATGTTCCACAATCATGGGATGTAATCTGAGACCTTTAAATAATGTGGCATTACACATTCTGGACTTGCGCCATCTATTGACAATGCCACACACCTACACATTGGTGATTTAACTTAATGACTGATGTAGTATATTGACAATGGCATCATTTGGCAGGTTGATGCCACTGAGTTGCAGCCATCTGTCCAAATATTGCAAGTAGTGACGCAAATATGATTACAACTGATCAACTAACATTCCTAGAATTATTTTTTTTTTATATCACTCAAACGTTGCTACATTATGAGTAGATTATAGCTCTATTAGATTCAGTCAGAGGCACTGAATGCTAGGTCAGGCCCCGGGACAATCATGTCATCGGGCCATTTTTTTTTAAGTCTTTGTTTCCTTCAGTATATTATTCTTTATCTCATATTTTCCTGGGACCACTAATTGCAAGCCCGAAGAAGACTAACATAATTAGAATCCAATTTTTCTTGATTTGAAATGACAGCTATTTGTAATGTATCGGCAATAAATATCACAAGCTCATTTTATTTGTGGAAATTAAAAGAAATTGACAATTTGAAAAGTCACTCCACCTCTAAAAATAGACACTGGTTCAATACAAAAAGTAACAAGAAATACTTTTACAGCAATTATAGTTCACTAAAAGCATCCACAGTTTTGCTTTTCAAAATGTAACAAGCTGTATATGAAAGAAAGCAATTTGTTGTAAATGCTAAACAATGCCGAGGGATGCTTCTGAAACAAATCTACTTTTAAGAATCAGCTTCGAGGGCATAGCTGCCTTTGTATATGTAAGGCATGCTGATTAGGGCAAAGACTTGGTGAGCAGTCAAAATTATTTCTACAACTTGAGGGGTTTTGTGGAAGGGCAGGGGGCATCGTTGTTGGGTTCTTTACAATGCCATACCTATTCTGTAGAAAGGAATAGTGGATATTAAGAGTTAGTATAACTTATACTGTTACTAACTAACCTGTTTACCCACACACATCTCACAAAATCACTATGAGAAGGATGACCGATGACAATGGTTCAGTGGTTAACCTCTTCAGTGGCGGAGCGTCCATTCAGTCAGGGGGGGGGGGGCGGATGCCCCCCTGACGGACTCAAATGGACTGCTGGCGCCCTTTTCAGGTTTAACCACTTTTTACTTATTCGCGATTATTGACTTGTTTATTGCGCTCTCATCTACCTATTGATATTTGTCACATTTTGTTGGTGTAATTTTCTGACAGAATGCTCTAACAGCTATTTAGTCTTCGTTTACCTGCAAATTAGCATGGCCCGGAAAGGGTAATTTCCGGCGATCTAGGGAGCATCTTTACTCCAAAAAGTTCGGTACGCTCCGCGCCAACCTGTGGTGGCGCTCCGCTTAGATAGTGTCAAAAGCGCCCTACAGACCATTCTCGCCCCCTCTGACTAATACCCCTAGCTCCGCCACTGAACCTCTTCCTGGTATGAAGTATGAAAACTGCTTACAGAGTTGGAAATGAAAGATTAAATGATAACATCAAAAAAGTCTCCTTAAGCAAACTGTTGCTAGTAGTACCAAAACCATGGAAATCTCATAATAGGAATTCTGGGTAGAAAAAAAAAATTCTTCAAAATGTCCTAATGCTAAAATTTCCTAAAGAGTTTCCTAAAAACTGCTAAGATTTTTCAAACATACATTCGTAATGTACTGACCCTCTGAATTGTTTCCAACCAATAAGAAGAGTTTAATAGGACAATTAATAATCCCGGTGACGAAAACATGTTTGAAAGCGACTGTAAAATGCTCGGTGAAATTTAAACATGGCCATTATTTGAACTTCTAGCATATTGAAGGCATGACTGATGCCTTTAATTTCTCTACACACTGATCCATGAGGCTTGGGTCCCATTTTGACTTTTCAAATGATGCAACCATGAAAACTACCCAATGAGAGAACTCTTAATGAGAGCAACTTCAATGATCCTCACAAACCTTCTAAATAACATAACAATTATGAATACATAAAATTTAACAACTTTTTACTAGTTTAGCCTACAACCCAGATGGTTAGAAATGGAGGTAACAGGTGGCACTATTCCCCAATAGGAGTCACAAGGCATGCTCCAGGAGGAAACTGGGCCATTTAGTTTTAAGCTCAATGATCCACACTGGTGGTGCTGGGCCTTGAAACAAGTGGTGCATTTGGTGCCCTGAATAAAGCTAGTATTTTTTTCAACCAAGAGTATAAATGGCACCTTCTGTACCTCAATTTGGCAGCACCTGTGAGGCTTGGAACACAGTGATGAACTGGGTCCAAGCTGGTAAAGTGGTAGGCCATTACACCCCTGTCGTGATCAGATACTTAATGTAAATGGTTTATTACCTTTGTATCACCTATTATTCCAAATCCCATTGGGGGGGGGGGTGGGGATCTGATTTATTTACAAACAGGAAGTCATCACACACTTTTTCAGCTGGAATCTGATAATAAAGTACTTACATTAAAGTATCTCTTATTATTAATGAAGGGGGTATTTATGACTTTTCAGTTTTGGAATTGTAAACCCAGTGAATATCTGACAGACTGATGTATAACATACTAATACACAATATTGTACAACCATTGGAAACGTCAGCCTACATATATATTCCCTTTACGATATTTGACAACCCAAACTCACAACCAAAATGTTCTTCTAACTATGTTCTGTTCAGTCATTACTTAACTAACAACTCTTTGAGTATAAATTAAGTTACCAGAATTCAATAATTTAGAATCAATTTAAAAAGACGAAAATGCCAAAAAAGTATCAAAACTAAAACTAGTTGTCTTAAAACCAGATAGCACTATTTCAAGCACACAGAACAGGTCAAAAATATATAAATGCATAGAAGTAGTTTGCTAAAGTAGGTATGAGTCCTTCACCTATTGTTTTCTTTTGAGAAATACAGAAGCAAACTAATGAAACCGTTCATTATACGATGAAACTAAACCACACAGCGACAACCATATTCTATTCAAGGGTTTCTTTAACATTCAACATCCCCGCGCCCCCCCCCCCCAAAAAAAAGGGGTTAAATGAATACAAAGATACTTAAAATGTGGTGGAAAGAAATCAATGCATAAATATTAATAAAAAATCAACAAAACTAAAAGAAAGCCTCACATTAATCTTTGGGTCATTAAAAATGAAACACTTTCACAGATGAATTTTAAATGAATGAGCAGAGTCTCGTCTCTGGTCAGAATCACCTCTCTCCAAACCATCCCATCCCAGCCAATATCTCCATCTCCATCTCCAAACCATCCCACCCCAGCCAATATCTCCCTCTCCAAACCAACCCATCCCAGCCAATATTCCCCTCTCCAAACCAACCCATCCCAGCCAATATCTCCCACTGAAGAAAGTTAACTGACTAAACTACAAGAAGTACATTTATAACAACAAGCAATAAATCATAACTTTAAATATGCGGTGAGCAACAACTAATGTCCTGATCTCAAAGCAACCACATGCCAGGTGACGCTATGCGAACAGTGGAATCTAGCTAGTTGGTACATTTTTCCAATATTTACCACAATTTTCAATTCCAAATTTGCCATTTTGAGTATTTTCTTTCACACAACCGAACTGCAGCTGCAACTCACGCAGCTTATCAGGACTGTACACAAATGTACATAGACACGAGAAGCAGTAGACAGGATTTGTTTGTTCGTTAGCAACACAAGTCTCCTTGCCATTTTTGCATGTAAAAAAAAGCATGTACCATCATTGCAGTGACCACTGGTATACAATCTATAAGACTCTGACAGTAAATGTTCCAATAGTAGCCAGGGTACATAAAGTTTAAGGTGTAATTTTATATCCCATGCCATCCAGGTACTGTAGCTGTGAATTATAAGATGCAAAACTGATTTTCAAGAAAAGTGTGCCACAGACAACCTGAAGAAACTTGTCCTAATAGCAAAGCTGATTGTCCGATGATATTAAACTATGCTGGAAGGTTTCAGTGCCTGCAATTCTCAATTATGTGAATTCTAAAGCTGGGTGTCTCTAGAATAAACTTGGCTTTATGACAAGAAACGTTTACGGTTGGAAAAAGGAGCTGAGAAAAAAAAAAAAAGCATACTTTCTTTGCTCTTATCTTATCCATTGTCTAAAATTTCCATGACAGTTTTTTCCATTATTTAAATTACGTATATCAGAAACATTTGACCAATTACATTACAGAAAAAGCATGCTTATAATCGGCCTTCTTATGCACGAAATGAAACATAATTACAAAACAGACAACTAGTTTTCGAAAAAAAATACACC
The DNA here is from genome assembly GCA_020650975.1 of Apostichopus californicus. Classification (NCBI taxonomy): domain Eukaryota; kingdom Metazoa; phylum Echinodermata; class Holothuroidea; order Aspidochirotida; family Stichopodidae; genus Apostichopus; species Apostichopus californicus. The sequence continues at coordinate 11,937 of JAIPMN010008120.1, forward strand.
CTTAAAAATAAATCATAACCAAAAAATATAAACCAAGGAGACTTGATTTCCACTGAACGCAAAAAGTTTGCAAAACAAAAACAGCTATAAAGAACAGGCAGAAATACTCATGAATATGCATAGAACAAACATGAATTGTCCTCTTAATTATTACCTATGTTTGATATTTAATAAGTACTAATTATGCAGCTTTCCATTTTTGTTCTCATATCTGTGTTATAAATTCTCATTTATTTATGTTTATATTTACAAAGCATTTCATTCTTTATATGAGTATCTGTTTAGTGATTCAGTGACACACAAAAACTTACTATTTTTATGCTCAATTCACCATACATTCATTAAACAGTACACATTCCTTCTGCATAACCCATTTAACCAAAAATATCAACTCCCTCTTCATTGATCAGCTTAATTTTTTTACTTCCACAGCTCAACACCTTTCTTTGTTGCCTAAATTCTCGTCCAACATCCAGCCATCTTTGAATTTTATTTTAAATTTCACATTTCACAAATATCACCTTTGAACATTCTAAAGTACAATTGTTTGTCTGTCATTCATAAATACTGTTGATTTTTTGCTATAATTTCACATTTCACAAATATCATCTTTGAACATTCTAAAGTACAATTTTTTTGTCTTCTGTCATTCCTAAATACTGTTATATTTTGTCCCCAAAACAAACACAATGCTAAAGAGTAATAATTTATGTTGCAGAAACAATCTGGAAATATCATGGTCGGAAGTTCAATGTACTATATTAAATCTGAAATTCTCTGTCAGGTAGGCATGAATATTTATTGATAAAGAAATACATTTCAGGGATATAGGGTTTATTTCAGGGTACGTAAATAAAATATTTATATTTTGGGGGATTGGATACAAGAAAAAAAGCATTTCATGCCTATCTAGTAACACTCGACACACTTGAACAATGGAGGTGCTCTGAGATAAGCTATTTTTTTTCTGCATGTCGCAGAATGGCCACCGACAAATGAATCACTGGTTGGCTTCCCTAACTCTTGAGTTGATTATTTAACGAAACAAAAAATTTCCAATTAGATTTTGATCATACTGGCAGAGGAGTAGAGACTAATGTGTGGCCATTGCTGGCTGCTTCTTGCATTTAGTAATAAAATAGAATGGTGATGCTGTATTAGAGATACAACACATCTCCAACTTCCGCATCTGCCAATGAAAACACATCTATTGCATCAATGAATTTATCCCTCAGATAATAACGGTGAGCCCGTCAGACTTTGACGAGCTGTTGATCTACGTAAAAGAGACTCTCGTAGTAATCTGGGTTGGTGACGGGAGCGAGCAGGGCCACACACATGACCAGCCCTAATACCAAGAGGGTCCATATTATTGCACGCTGGTTTGGAGGGTACTGTGGTATCATCTCCAATTCAGGAAAGCCCATGATGTTGCAGAATGCGTGTGAGAGAAACGGCCCAATAAGGTGACCTGAGGAAAAAGATGGATTTAATCTAATCGTGAGAATCATAACATAAAGGCATTTCAGTTACTGTTATACTTGGAACCAAATACAGGACAACTTATTAGTCAACATTTGGTGATGTAGCAGGTTTACCTAGATCAACATTACTCACTGGTACGCATGAAGAGTCATGGAAGAACTGCCAGTTACTTTAAGCAAGATTAGAGCAAAGTGGAGGTTACCTGGAGTCTTAATACTTACCGGTACGTATGAAGAGAAACGCTGAATAGGCACCAAAGATGGACGTGTAGAAAAACTGAAATACTGGAAGGAAAGTGAGTAGGATGATAACGTCAAGTTCAAAATCAAATGATGTAATAAGAAAAACAGATGTGACTTTACGTCAATGCAGACCTTCAAACAACCAGTCGCATAGGTGCCAGTCACCATAAGGAGTGTGGGGGAGTCATACTACAGTAGGATCACAGGTCCATACTACGTGAGATCCAAAGAGTCTTCACAAAGGCCTGGATCACAGGTCCATATTTTAGCAATATCCACAGACCCTTTGCAAATACCCGGATCATAGGTCCATACTTTAGCAAGAACCAAAGACCCTTCACAAAGACCCGAATCACAGGTCCATACTAAGTGAGATCCAAAGAACCTTCACAAAGACCCAGATCACAGGTCCATACTTTAGCGAGATATAAAGACCCTTCACAAAGACCCGGATCTCAGGTTCATACTTCAGCATTATCCAAAGACCCTTCAAAATGACTCAGATCACAGGTCCATACTTTAGCGAGATTCAAAGACCCTTCACAAAGACCTGGATCACAGGTTCATACTTCAGCAATATCTAAAGACCCTTAAAAATGACTCAGATCACAGGTCCATACTTTAGCGAGATTCAAAGACCCTTCACAAAGACCTGGATCACAAGTTCATACTTTAGCAAGATCCAGAGATCCTTCACAAAGACCCGGTTGACTTAACTGAACTTCAGTCTTTTCATTACTTCTCAGTCAGGCTTTACGGTTTTGTGATGACAACTTTTCATGGACCTATAATTAAAGGTGGCACGCTGCAAATATTCCCAACCTTGCTTCATGAGTCACAAAGCAGTTTACAGACTAAAAGCTATGTTTTAGATATTTTCTACCTATGGACTAACGTCACTTCAAAATTGACACAGGAAATTCGTCAAGAAAACGATTATTTTCCTGGAAAAAACATAACAAGGAAACTCATAGAAACCACAAGTTTTGGAAACGAGTTTAGTTACATATAAAGCTGTCACAAGACAGGATGTTACCACGGGAGAAACAACATTAAGGCATCAAATATCAGAGTTGGCCAGATAACCTAATAAACCCATGATGTGACTTGGACAGATAAGCAATCACAACCAGGCAGTTCATAACTTACTTGCAGGTAACCAAATGGATTCATCTCCTCTCTTTCTAAATCTGAGTTTTTCTGAAACATGGTGAATATGAGCTGAGGAAAAAAAACACAAAAACCATCATATACATCCTCAATTATGAAAGTAAATTCCCCCATCCCCCCCCCCCCCCTCTTTCCCTCCTGGATAATACACAATCAAGAGTTCAAGACCGCATACATACTAAACCAAACCAACAATGGTTCAAGTCTAGTTTGTTGTGCAGTTTACAGAATTAACACAAGTTAAATAAATACAAAGTGAAAATACATTAGTTTCAACAAGCAATATTCACATAGAACAGGTCTGCTACGGTTTTGCAGAGAAAGGTGAGTGTATTCCTACTCACAGTAATACATTTGACAGAGGAATGACTCATTTGGTATATCTGACCAGCCTTCATAATGGAACCAACTTGGTCCCAAACAGGTTCATCAACTACATACAGGTGAAGCTAGTTTTTAACAAATAAACTCATTTTGAACCATGTTTTAGTTTGGTAGAAAATGTCTTTTACTTCTCCCCCTCCAAACAACCACCCACTCCCCCTCCTCTCCCATAAACATGGACAGACAGGAAGCAGGTAGTGGATGAGACTTACCTACACCAAAGAAGAGAGGACAAATAAATATACTGGAGGTGGTTCCAAGGCACGGAGTCAACAAAGGCAACATACAAGCTCTAAATACAAATTCTTCAGTGAATGGTGCCTGAAATGAGATATCAACAAAGATGTATCAACTTATGAACAAACAGTGAGGTAATGATCCCCTCCCCCTCCCATCTGCTTTTCTCCTACCATATACCCTTCTCCATCCCTCCCATCTGCCCTTCTCCACCCCTCCCATCTGCCCTTCTCCTCCCATCTACCCTTCTCCATCCCTCCCATCTGCCCTTCTCCTCCCATCTGTCCTTCCCCACACCCCTCTGCCCTCCTCCCATCTACCCTTCTCCATCCCTCCCATCTGCCCTTCTCCACCCATCTGTCCTTCCCCATACCCCTCTGCCCTCCTCCCATCTACCCTTCTCCATCCCTCCCATATGCACTTCTCCTCCCATCTGTCCTTCCCCATACCAATCTGCCCTTCTCCTCCCATCTGTCCTTCTCCACCCCTCCCATCTGCCCTTCTCCTCCCATCTGTCCTT
>JAIPMN010008120.1:24342-37336 GCA_020650975.1 Apostichopus californicus
GGGGGGGAATAGAATCATAATTTTCCAATTGGGTGAATTCATAGGATAAGACTGATAGAATTCTTCTTTACTTTATTAGTAAAGGTGACCTATACTGTAGGTAACAGTATAGTCATACCTTTATTTTGAAAATGAACACTGTGAACACATACAGAATCCCTCATTGACATTTTCAGCAGCATAACACAAGTGGGTTGTTAATTCTTTGTACCTTAAAACAATCACAAAGGGTGAAAGAGAAACAAACAGCAAGAAACAAAGTTGGAGGTACCTACTTAAATTCTGGGAACAAGTGAGGGGCAAGGGGCAGAAGGAGAAGAAAATACATCTTTGTACAATTTGTGTGTAATGTTATGCTCAGTTATTATCACTGTTTTTTTTGTGTGAAAGGGGGTTGGGGGAGAGGACGGAAATTTTCTCGGAGAATACAAATAATTTATGAGTGCCTGATACCAAGGGCTATAGAAGCTATCAGTAAGTGTTTTTCTAAGTTTATTGGGTGTCACATCATACTGACATAGTCTAGTATTAATGTTACTCCGAGTGTAAAAAGATGATAAATTGTTCACGACATTCCCAAGCTAGAAGAGATATCTATCACCCCACTGGGTATGAAGCTTGCCACCTTGGAAGGTCCCTCCAATATTTCAAACTACTCCATTTCTCTTGAGGAGGAAGTCTCTTGTCTGCCACGTTGCTACTTGCAGACACATTTCAAGACAAAAAGTCTGGGTATTTTCGGCTGGGAAGATCGACGACGATTGGGGAGGAGGAGCCTTGGTCATTGGTGTAGTCTCTACGTGAAATTTATAAAGTCTGTTCACGTTATTGTAAACTGTTAATCTGATCTTTACTTCCAGACGAGAATGACAGCTAAACATGGATCAGATTTAAAGATACTGCTTTATCGGCCGGCACCGAGAGGATGTTGTAAAAAATCCTCAGCTATGTTAATTCCTGTCGTATAAATGCGCCAGAGATGATTTACGCTCAGCTTTGGGGGGGGGGGTGGTATAAACTACACGTGCAATAAAAGAATCATTAGTTTCCCCGTGTGACCAGTTTAGAGCGACTTCTGCAGGGAGTTCAAGTTTCCTTTGAACTGGTAATCTTCTCAGGCTCTTCAAGCTGATAATTGGCTTAAGTTGCTATCTCCTCTAAGATGATTACGAGGTACTAAATTATTTCATAAAGATCTCTGATTATTTCATAAAGATCATTGATAATTGAAAAGGTTAAACCACTTAATTTTTTTTCCTTTCATTCTTCATAACCCTATTTTGAAGCTTTTAACAAAATTGTTTACTGAGAACTCAGTCTCTTTTCGAAGGAGACGGGCTAATAAATTTACACAGAGCAAAAAAAACCTTTATGACTCTATCCCCAATCCGTATCTGACAAGAATGTAATTTAAAGGTCACAAGGATTCTTAGATGTAAAAATTGTTTTTATAATTCAACACTCTACAGTTTTGTCAGAATAAAGCATTTTTGAAAAGTGTAAGCAACTTTCATGAAAAAACCAAGTCTGGGGTCAACACTGATGATTCTTTTTGTGGATTTTTTACTGCTGAGGAGAGAATCTGACTGAATGGAAGAAAAGGTGAGGACTAAGAAAATTGAAATTAAGTAATTCAAATTGTTTGTGCAAAACTTGGTTGTCAGCTTAGGCCTCCTCCTAATGTAGGCAATTGATGCACTGTATTGCAATAGGCAACAGATAGGCTTAGTCATGCTTTACAATTTTTTGTCTTTTAAGGGTTTGTTGCTATCACAATTTGCCTCATGACAAGGAAAGGAAGTGACTGCCAGCTAGTCACACTATATGATCACCAGTCAACAAAGGTGAAGGAGAGAGGGGAGGGGGAGGGGGGCTGGGGGGGTCAATATTCCCATCTGGGGTCACAGCTGTTGAACAATTCATACTCTGAATAACGTTGTTGCTTGCAAATGCAAAATTTGTAATAAGATGAAAGCTTTAATAAAACTGATTTTCTGAAATGTCATTTAGGGGTGGAGCATGGGATTTTTGATAGTATCACCTTTGACCTTTCTTGACTTTAATTGATATTTCTAAGTGTTTATATTGACTTGGCAATTATTCAGCCCTCATCAGCAGCACCCACACTTTTGAAAAGCAGACTGACAGACCAGGCCTGTAAATAGAGGTTTCTTAAAGGGGAATCTGAACTTATCTGTAAGATCAATGATTTACATACAGGCATTATAGGGACCAGAACCAAGACCACCGAAAGATCTGTAAAAACATGCATATATCACCAAGTGAGAACCTGAGCGAAAGTGCCGTGATTTAACCTACATAGATAATAAATTCACAGTAGTCAGCATAGCTGAACACATTCGGAGCAAATTAAAGAATAACAGCACTGATTCCCCCCACCCCCCCCACCAGAATGTCTCACTTACCATTGTAACTAAAAGTGGTAGTACTGCAGCCGGTATGATTGCTTCTCTTCTCAAGCCCAGATATTGCCACATGGAATAACCCTGGGAATAAAAAAAAACCAACAAGTGACAAGACTGCAAAAAAAAAAAAGGCAAAATCAAATCAAATTCCAAACACTTTTACTCTCCCTAAATTCCAATACAGCCTTAAGAGACAGTTTATTGGTTAGCGCAGGCTTGTCTAGTCTGCACATTACTAAAAATTACCGTGCAAAGATGACGTGTTCCTATTTCCTTTTGTCGCTACAATTTTCTGCTGCGCTGCGTATTTAATTACGTACCGGCACGGGAGTATGACAGCAGAAATCTTGTAGTCGTGGGATGAGGACATCAATAGACATCCCTGGATGACAATTTTCTGCTCTTACGGGCAATTTACAAAATAAGCATGGTAGGAATTGTGGGCTACGACAATATTGTACTCAAAGATTCAGATACGTCTGCAGAGTGTGTAATTGAATGAACTAGAAAAGAAGAGAAACAGTCCCATGGTCTTGGAATGTGTCAATGAGTTGAACACATTCGAATTGTAACCTACTAGAAGACTGATTGACTTCCATTTACAATGAGCCTACTCAATTCCAAAGCTTTATATGAAAACGTTTGGTTACGAAAGAAAAGACGCAACAGAATATTGCAAAGAATTTGCGACTTGGTATCATACAGTCAAAATTTAGGGGAACGACAACGTAACTGAAAACGTAATCAGAACTTTACTTTAGATAATCTGTTAATTAATTTAGATGATCTGTTAACTTAAATAATATTATATTTTAGCTAATCTATTAACTTAGATAATCTGCTAACTTCACTAATCTTTAATGTTTTTTGTTTTTTATTTACCTGAGATTCTGTAGCATCCTCAGCTATAAACAACAAAGCAAACGGGCACATCACCGACACAGCTAGAACACTAACAATTCTCTGTTTGATGGTCACTGGATGGTCTCTGGAAAAATAGGCACAAAATTAAGAAAATAAGAATAATCATAGCATAACATAATCATAACATGTGACATATTTATAAGATCCATATGACTTACTCTATGAATATTCATTGTCCTCAATTTAATTACACACTACAATATTACTGCAAGACATATTGTGTGCATACAACAAAATACATATGTACAAATAAATATGCCCAAGAAACTAGTGCTGCATACACTACAACTTCTCTACTGTGATAATTGGTGCAAAAATACAAAACTTTAAAATATGTTTTGAGAGATTTGCTTCTCTGCTACAAGAATAACTTTATGCGAGAAGATCCAGAGTACTCTAGAATAAAAAGGTCTCAGCTGCACCAAATGAGCTTATAGCTATCTATATTAACCATTCTTTTTGGAGGGGGGGGGGGGGGGGAGGGTGATAGGAGAGGGAATGCCATTATGCCAATAAGAAATCACTGTACCTTGCATAGCCTGCCATGAAATCAATCATCACAGCCCATTTATGTATGATACAACCAAAAAAATGGCAGGGAAGGATTTTCATCAGAATTAGGGCCTTTTTTAATAACTTTAAATATTTTAGCAAGTGTTACACATGTGTTTGTCCATAATGTAGACCCCAACGGAATTGTCACAGCACATTATATGCTTTATGACTGAGGATGACACATCAGTTCACAACCACTAAACACCCAAGTGGTTTCTATTAAATGAAAAGCAGTATGATATTCTCTGTTTCAAAATTGGTTGAAATACAATTTTACCACAAAGGTCTGTTTTACATTTGTTTGCACCAACAAAAAAACCCAAAGAAGAATTAAGTTTACTCAACCTTTTCATGGCTATTTCTGGTACAAAAATTTAATATTAGTATGAATGACAAAGCAGACTACAGACAAAAAATCAAGTATTTTGGTAGGTGTGGAGAGTTCTTCGCAGGTACAATCGCAGAATATAAGATCTGAAATTACTACAAAGCCAAGTATTTATTCTATTTAATTCACAACAATAGGCTTCCATTGGAGTTTATTAACTGGCGCCTGGGAGAGTCCTTGGATTTGGTATTGTATTACTAACACAAATACCAAAGTACCGAGCTAATTATACTACTGTATTTACACACGACCACGGTCCAACAACTTTAGCACAGTTTATGATTTGTACTGGAAATTGGCTTGGAACTACACAGTTGTACCTTGTTATACTTTAGAATCCGATATAAAAGGCCAGGACCTTCTCACATGACTATATACAACAGTTGACCCTAGGTTACTGGTTCCTTGTCACACAGTGATACAAAATGGTTCACAATTTAAACAGTTTCTCTTGCCCCCCCCTCCCCTCTCCCTGGGCACTACACTCTGCCACATGTATAGGCATCCCTGTGAAGACAGTCCATAGGATGCTGCCATAATATGGCACTCAGTTTAATATGCATCTGCTGTACAAGTTACTTTACAGAACACAAAGTAACATATCTACTGTAAAAGTAACCTTACAGATAACACAAAGTAACATATCTACTGTAAAAGTAACCTTACAGATAACACAAAGTAAAGATCTGGCCAGGACTCAGACCTGTTAAACTTGGATCACAAGTCCATAATGCCCTAACCACTAGACTAAAATGCTCTCCCCTACTCCTAAAAGATGGAATAGAAGCACGAGCCATTGGGAATTAGAGAAGAAGGCATAGCAGATTTTTATTTTGTTAGAATCCTCTTCTCATAATAAAATTTATTCCAACAAATTTTAAATTGTTTAATGAGTCTCCTTCCACCAAAATATAATAAATTATGAGTAAAAAAATAAACCTACTGTAAAGCTGGAATCTGTTGTGTATATAGAACATAAATTAATTAATTAATAAATAATCATAAAAATAAAAAGAACAAGATTATGAGCTAGATGTAATGCACATTTCTGACCTCTGACCTACAAACAAACACCTACAAAACATGAACTTTAATACAAAGGAAACTTTCCGTCCAACAAAATTAAAAACTAAATTAAAGGATCTTTCCCTACTATAACAAACATTCACCAAAAGGATGAACATCACTAAAAAATGTTACCAACTTGTTCGTCTAGATAATAATATTGCAACAGTTGAGAGGAGACAGGTAAGGGGAGGGGGAAGGAGGGGAGGGGGAAGGATGGGAGGCAGGTGGTCCACACACTCAGTAGGGATGTTGTCATGATGTTTTGTTACCCTCTGCTCAGATTAAACTCTGCTCAGCACCGCCAATGAGTCTCCCTACATCAAAATAGGCAAAAAGCTACGGCTGTTATATTTCCTCCCCTTTCTACATATGCTTCACAGACTCTGGACAGAAGATCTCATTAATCACACAATCTGGTGGTAATTTTGAAAACCAATCAGAGCTCTCCTATAGTAGAGGCATGAATATTCAGATTGAATATTTGTTTGAAACAAACTTCATTCCCAGCGACATCAATATTACTGAGACTTCTGTTCAGTTGGACTAGTCGACTCAGCTACAACCATCACACAGTATCAAGACGAAAAGTTTCTAATCTGGTACTGTATCTCACCTCTAGAGTCCTATTACTGTATTAGTAGGGAGTTGTTACATGCAGATCTTTTGTACAGAGCCGTAACTCTGCCCTGGTATACATAATGCGTAATTATACGTGGACATTGTGTACGTTATACGTACAGAACATACAGCACGAATGAATTAACCTTTTTGAACTACGACTTTGTTTACATTTCTGCAATGGCACTTACCATTCGTGGGTGGCCACAAGATATCTATGTGAACTAGTTTGATTTAAACACAGTTACTGACCATTATGTTTAATAAGCACAACTTTTAACATTTTAACATCATAATTGTATTACTAATTGTCACAATATGTGAATGTTCAAACAGTAAACTTGTAGTTTTAAAGCAGATAACCCCAAAAATTGACAGTAAGTTTACAAAGAAGTGATTGTACGAACACTATCATTGGTTTTTTATATGTGTTATACGTGTATATAAAGGGTAGAGGCCAGCGCAATCACAGGAATGAATCGCTCATAGCTTGATGAATTGTAAGGATCGACCCAGCGCACTAGGCTTAGAAAACTTGGCCGATGCGCCTTAAACAAAGGCTATGCTCAGCTAAGCTATAAAAAAGTGGCAATATACCTTTGTAAGGGAGTCGGCCATATGTAAAGGCTTCCCACGAACACAGCAGTAAGCAGTGAACAGATAAAGCAGGCTTGGAATACTCCTTCACATGAGAACTTTACACAGCACACAGAGGCTGCCATTTAAACAGACCAATTAAACAGCTCAGGAATAACACATTAACAAACTCCTGAAAGGATTCGCAAACACACACTCATGCATGCGTGTTTAGGCCTCGTTAATATATTGCCAGTATATTATTTCCAGTTAAACTTGCCATGATCGTTTTAAATGTGAAATTGATATATGTCAGCTTTATAAATACTAATCCTTTTGAAGTGGAGAAGGCATTATTATACATTTCTGCTATGGTTACTATCTAAAGAGAAGTGGAAACCAGGAAATGTATGGAACGAGATCCTAGCTGTCCACACAATAAATGTAGTATGTTCCTGTGATGAATCCATTTATAGATGTAAATAGAAACCATAACTTCAGATGAGATTTATTGGCTATAAATTAAACCAGGAAACCACTGGTCATTATGACTGCTTGCCACATTTTATATTAGAATATTCCATATTGAGTAGAGTAGTAACGCTGCATGCAATACTTCAAGTGTTTGAGCATTCTTGACTTTAAGTGATCAGCAAGGGTCTGGCGCTTAAGGGTGGACCTTCATAGCTAGCATCAAGTTAATTCATTGATTATTCAAGGTCACTATTAAGATCCACATTGCAAGTATGATGTTTATCTAAGCTTTCATACTTTAGCCTTTATCATGTTTACAAGGTATATGGACTTTGAAAAAATGTGCAAAACACGGTCACTTTCAATAGAAATTGGTCCCAGAATTTTCATTTCATCCTTTCTGCAAGTGTTGTGAAATTTGAAAGATCAAGAGCACTTTTTGCTACACCAGGCTTTGACTGAGTGAGTTCAGGATTAAATACAAAACGCTGTGTTCCACCAACCAAGCTACTAAATATAAAGCAGTTTAGTCCTCAGCTGGTGGCATATAAGGTTTTCACGAACACTGTACAAGAAAAATATTCTATCGATTAATTACAAAACAAAGACAAAGAGGAATGCTGTCTACTGAAGATAAACAAACAAATTGATGTACTGATAGATAGAATCGTTAGTAAACAACTTTGCTGATAAAAGCCAACATATTTGACGTATTTCTTGCTAATTATTCACACTGGCTATGAGGCTGTAATGCGCAAGATAACATCTGTTTAGTTTCGGGCAGAAATTGAGATCCATACTAATAAAAACAATTAACAATTAACAGAACTTTATTGATTTTATTTGAGTACAGCAACCACTACACATCTTATGGTATGTTACTTATCTGTATGTTATATCTTCGTTAAACAGTAATTTTATTGTTTGTTCTAATAGTTATACCAAAATATTTATCGACATAATCTATCCTTTTGGACTCATTAAACGGAACATGTTACTAAATAATTGATAGTGTTTGGTTTGTTCTGATTTGTACCTTGTACTTAAAATGCATTTTTGACCTAAGTGCATTCATAATATGGTTGCAAATGTTGCAATCAAACGTTATATATTAAAAGAGAAAAAAGAAACTAAAATATACAAATATAAAGTGAAAGACAAATGTCAGCTTTAATTTGAGTGACTTGATGACAATATCTGGCCAGAACAAAGCCCTGATTTAATTAAGATGTTTTGAGATGTTCAACCTTAGTTTAATAGCAAAATGTTTGGAGTAGTTGATACAAATATCTGCAAGGGGAAAACCCCAGAATTCAACTAGTTTCATCAATATGTAATAGGCCTACATATATATCCCTATTTAATAGGTTATGATTTATGAATATTATTGGGTAACTGAATGTCAGAAAATATGACACAGAGAAAGGCAGAGAGAGAGAGAAGATAAAAATAGAACACAATTAATTAGTTTCATATTCGAACCCCTTCTTCATTATATTGAACAATTTTTTATCAAAATGAAATAAAACGGTTAGCAAACTGCTCATCCAATAGAGAGCCTGTGTAAGAGAATGTTTAAGAGTCAGTTGGCCTGACGTTTCGATCCTAGCAGGATCTTCTTCAGAGGCTAATTTTTTTTTTATTATCAAGACTACAGTAGATGTTTGATTTTGGTACCTTTTATTTGTCATGTAAAACTGAAACAGAGACATGTGGTTGACATGAAGACAAGAGCCATTCAAAAGTTTGACTATTCATCTACATGTCATTCTTGTCAGTGGTTAACGACAACATTTCTTTCAAGGGCAGTCTTGGTAGTTGAGGAGAAACTATTTTATTTCGATTATAATATTAACAAGCACCATACATAAATGCATCCAGAGGCTAGGGCAACTGACAAACTTTCTGGGAAAAAATCAGTTATTTTCCTTTCTTTGGCACAACTTATGAGGAATCAAGCCGGAATATGTTAACATTTTACACTGACTGAATTGGCATATATGTATTTATGTCGCAATGTAGCACTTAAACCAGCTCGTAGTTAATCACAGTCTGGTCATACAATACACTGTGATCATAATTCATTAAAGGAAAGATGAGGTCAAAAAAACATCATCTGTTATTTTAATTTACCAAAATCATACCAGGAAAAGATCAAAATAGGCAAATTTATGAAAGTTATGAGAAATAAACTATTTACAATAAGTTAAGTTTGTAAGAGGAAAAATGCTTGCCTTATAAAACTAAACAGTTTTTGACTCAGTTATCTGGAACAGCTAAATGGTTCACAGATCTCATAGTTTTAACCAGATTGCAAAAATGCATTGTGGTTTCGATGATGTAACATGAGCTGTTTTCTGCATGAATCTGACGTAATGTATAGTGAGGGTGTACATGTTTACAAGGGTTTCAAGATTTGACCTCTGATGACCTTTGACCTCTACCAAAAACAATTGGCTTGTTGTACTTAATGTGGTACTTCTTCACACTAAATATGAAATTGGTCTGACCTCCCCTTCTTGAGATATCGTGTTTACAAGCTGGGCGTCACAAACGCACTCACACACACACATACATACACACACACATATACGCCATCATGAATGCATAGGTTACGATTATCATCGAAACCAAAAACTGAAGGGTATTCAACTGAGTACAAATGTGTTAAGGCTTCCTTAAGTCATACAACCAGGTCAAAGTACTACAAAGCTTTGTCAAAGCCACAACAGGATGTAAAATTCAGCTTAAAAAATTGGAATGTTACACAGCATATATTTATTGAGTAGCCACAAATATTTCACACGCTTCTGCTCAATTGAACCAGCAAATCCATGTTTCGTTCACAACATGTAGGCTTCAGACATAACAGATCTGCCAATAAAAGAGACACTACTGTCTGGCTTACACTGTAGTATAATAAATATATCATACTTCAGTCCTGTGGCAAGTCTTGTGCAAATCACTGTTATTGTAACATATCATGTTGCACAGACTTTGCAGGAAATAAAAAAAAAAAATTGCTGATTACTACTTTGTGTAAAATATGAAAGTTGTATTAATTAGCAAATTGCTGTAATTTAGGACTTATCAACAACTCTTAGCTAAACATTAAACAGTGTCCAGGAAGAAAATCGTTGCGCGATTTGACACCGATCTTTTCCAAACATGTAATACTGATACAATTAAAATGAAAACCATTTTTCTTTTCATGCCAGGGTTGGAGTAAGTTCTTCCTTGCTGATGACATAGCATGCTTCTTTCAGTACAATACTTATTGAATATCTTCCATCTCCTTGGGTTGTCCTTTCATAAAGTGTGGTTAACTTTCTCAATTCACCGGTTTGAGTGGTCGAAAGAGAAACGAATACCTGGATTGCGAAGTTGCAATCTGAAATTACTGATATTACCAATTTACTAATTATATTCAACTTTTTTAGCACTTTGATGTCCAAATCACAACTAACATTAAAAGTTCTGAAAGCGGCTAGGTATGTTTTATATTAACATTGCACTTTATTTAGAATTCACCCATGTTTCAGAAGCTATGATTCCATCATAATAGGAGCTTTTTAGCTAAGATGTTAGTATGTATGCAAAGTAGGTTAGGCTGCATCTATCTGCTACTCAAACATGTGGTAGACCTAAGCTGATTGTTTATGTTTGTTTGCTATTAAGTTAACAAACCTAGTCAACATTCCAGCCACTTGTTGTGACATGTATGCATATATACATAACATAACATATTTTCTGCTTGTTATTATGTTGCACTGCGAATGCCATTAGCATCTTTAATAGTGATGCAAGAAGCCCAAAAATCATACAAAACCCGACAATACTGGAGGCATTGCACTGCATATAAGCCTAATGTTACAATACATAGACAGTTATATGAATAGTAAAGCTCACAGCACACTACAAGACTGTTCATGAACTGATGCAACTCGACTGTCGTTTGGTGGAAAAACCTAAAAGTCGTGAAGACTAATATTCCAATGACTGACCCCTGCACACCGAACAACTGATAAGCCCACATGACTGCTTTCTATTAATAAGGATCGGTGGTCGTTCAGGTCACATGCAAAATTTCTTTCCCATGATTGGTTATATTTGTTAGGAATGGGCAGTTTTAATCGTGACCCAATGCACGCTGGATGACTGTCAGTAGGGAGAACATTTTCAGTTTCCCGACTGAAGCTTTCACAATTCAGAACTGGCAATTCTGTGATCAGTCGTAATCTGGAACCCACACTGCCCGACTAACAATGACTTTCCACGACACCACGACAGTCGAGTTGCGTCGGGTCCCGATCGGTCGTGTAGTGTGCAGCGTGCTGAAAGACTGTGAACAACTGTTTGTTGCATCAATTAACTGATGTATACTAAAAGGCCACACATCTATAATAACTACCAGTATCCTACAACAGCTATATAAAAACCAACACAAGCGATGCTTAACCTTCATGTTTGTTTCTTTAGTCGTCTATATGTAAAAGTTTAATACCTGCAAGAGTGTACATCGCAAGGGGTATAACTTTTGACTGAAATTCTTTTTAAAAACTGCTTTGCATGACTGAAGAATTCTTTAAATCACATTTTGGAGTATATCTGCATAAAAGTCAAATACTTCAGCAATGGGAGATAGTTTACAGTGTACTCGGCAAACCAAAAGTATTTTAAAGGAAATTTACAGCATTTCTATGGCACTGTAATACTATTATTGTATAACTTGCACTTATCCTATCCATGAACCTGTGCTCTCATTGCTGTATAGCTGTCAGGCTAGCATTCCAGGGGGCTGTGGCTAATATAGATAAGTCAGAAAATCTACTGAAAGGTAAAGGTTTGCAACAGGAAATAGGCACAAAAAAAAAATACTTGACGAGACGAAGTTGCCATATATATCAGAAAGTGAAATTCACACACAAAAATTCTAAAATTTTTAAATTCCCTTAATAACTTGTTTTTTCGAAAATAAAATGTAAAAATCAGGTTGAATATAGAGCTGGTTTCGATACTAAAAAACTATCCTTGGTGAAAGATTTGTCTAATATGGAATTGAATGGTTGAATTGAGGGTTGGACGTTGCACACTATGCTTTGTCGGAGTGGACGAAGGCAGTGGCATTAGAGCTCAATCATGAAACCTGACATATATGGGAAGTTGTGGTTTCGATCTCTTGCCTGCCAAAGTCAGGTTGGTTTTATCATCCAAGAAGAAATCCACAGTTTTTCCATATGAAATGGTCTTCCAAATTGCAAAGTATGCAAACTAAGCTAAATATGTAAACTGGATAGCCACCTGACATGAAGGTTAAATATTAAGCAATAAGTTGTTAGGCTTCTCCCACATGTATATGTGTGACTGCATCAGGACGGAACTTACAAGATATAGGCCAGAAAGAGTGTAAAATATTAAACTATCCATGACAGAGGCTATACCTAAAATCACATTTTCATCAAGGATATTTAGCAGCAGTGTTTCAAAGATTTGGACATTTTTGTTGTAGGCACAGTTCATTCATACATATATTCAAGTGTGGAAGAGGAAGCACTATATTAGAAAACAAGTAACAATAATTACTATCTCAACAGAGAGAACTTAAAACATCAATTACAATACTATGGTAGCCAGTTTGCTAACCCTTGGCACCTTTTCTGTTTCACAAATGTAGCTTAGCCTACCAGAAGCATGTCGCATCACAATATGAAAATCACTTCTGCTTTGGACACAATTTGACAAAATGAAGTGAAAACAGTGAATGCTAGACTGTCTTTTGAACTTAAAAGATACAACAGGTGAGAGGACAATGTACAATTGCCCAAAGTACAATTGACGCTACATGTGAACTAGCCTAGTACCAGTAGCATGGACATGGACAATTCCGGACACCTAAGCCTTAAAACACCCCAAAACTATATCTTCTGGTATAAATCACCTGAAAATATACTTGATATGGTGGGAG
>JAIPMN010008123.1:0-14667 GCA_020650975.1 Apostichopus californicus
ATATATATATATATATATATTTTTATGTATACATATATATATATATATATTATATTATTACAATATATTAACATATACAGGTTTGCATCAAAAGTGAGGGAGCAGTTGAAGAAATGAGAAATGTCGTGGAATCTACTTTATACAAGATTTTGTCACACTAAATTTCTTCTATATAGATCACACGATAAAATTACTACAAATTTCTATAAAATGTGAATAAAAGTTTAGCTCTATAATCTATTTTCAACTTTCTGTTTGTACTATACATGCATGGCCAAATTTTGGTCATTTCTTCTAAAGGATCAAGGTAGTTCAAATTAGTCGATTAAATGTTAGCAAAAGGAAACAAACTCCCCCAGGTTTACACCCTTGCATGAAAAACGTACACATGAAACTTTTTTCTTTACCGTTGCAGGTGATAATTTAGTGTATAATGGTGACCATTAAAAGGGATATTCCATTGTCAGACAAGGTGACATTAATAAGGAAAAGAAAAATATTCCACACTGTTTAGTTGAAAGCCAATCTTGATATCTTGTCCCTGACTCAAGATATGGTCGATTGAATGTAAATTATTTTGACCGGCTAAACCATTGATTCTTTCCTGTAGTAGATCTCAGTAGGTGATCTGTGATGGCATCGTGGCATATGTTCTTCAAGAGCTTTACTTTTCTATTATAATCTCCTTGTTGATTTGTCCTTGAAACCTGATATATTTGAAATGTTTGTTCAGCTGTCAAGGTTCTGTCTAAAAAAAAGAATTTCATCAAAATGCAACTGTTTTGTAGAAATATTATTTTTTTCCTCTGAGAATAAGTGTGAGTGAATTATGAAGGAAAAACAAGAACGATTTCAACTGAACTGCCGTGATGACATCACTGCTATTGCCAGATGCAAATTTGAAAATTCATACCATCTTCATACAACATGCTATAAGGATGCAGTATTGACCTAAACATGCAGAAAATTTCAGGCATTTCCATTGATCAACCATCCCCAGCTACCGGAACATCCCTTTAAAGTAGTTGAATACGCAACGTGGGTAGTATAGTATACCATAGTATAGTATACTATAGTATATCATAGTATAGTATAGTATAGTATAGTATATCATAGTATAGCATAGTATAGTATAGCATAGTATATCATAGTATACTATACTATAGTATAGTATATCATAGTATAGTATAGTATATCATAGTATAGCATAGTATAGCATAGTATATCATAGTATAGTATATCATAGTATAGCATAGTATACTATAGTATAGTATATCATAGTATAGTATATCATAGTATAGCATAGTATAGCATAGTATAGTATGGTATAGTAGACCACTCATAAAGCGCCAGTATTAACAAATACTCAACTGCGCTGTACAAAGACTTTACAAGTAATCAACAAAAGCTAAGTTAAAAATCATGTGAGATCACCACCGTCATGAGCGAAAAAGATCAAGTATTCTTAAAATAAAGCAGTATGAGAGCTAAGCCTTTTGGCAGTTTTATTGGACTAGGAGTTCCACCTTGTATCAAATATTAAATATTAATGATGATTTTACTATCTGTTTCACTATGAGTTTTATTTTTAGTTTTTTTTGTACAGCAGCTTCTCATGAAACTGCAGGATGAAGTTCAAGCTAATAACCATGTCGATAACACAATAGGTTTAGTGACAAAGAACTTGTCTCTTATTCAAGATCAACTTTTGTTCAAACTCTGTAATATGGTTTTAAAGGTGGGATTCATCTTGCATGAACAGGCAATTGAAACTAAAAGGGGTTTTGTTTTTGGACCAACACTTATAGGAGAACGGGTTCACTAAATAGAAAATGTCTTTTTCTACTGTTCTGTCAGTCACACACGAGTTGCTTCCCTTAAAAGTTGAATGACGTCACATGGCTGTAGTAAAATCGCAATGCAATGTGGAGTGAATTGAACGCTTTTACATTTACGAAATTGTTCAACAAGTTTTCACAAAGATCGTGGCACTCCATCATTCTGTATTCAAAATGTTGGTTCTATGGCTTTTTTGCTTAATAAGTACAAAAGTTAGACCATGACTCGCGTTATCATTTATTCATTGCTGAAAGAGCAAGAGAATAGGATACACGACATGAACTAAGTGTAAAGTTAACCATGCGATAACTGAACTACCCATCACGAAATGTTCACACCACTGTCCGGATTCCTTAACAGAATTTGTGTTTGGCATCTCTTTATGCGTTTTGTTAAAGTGGAAACCTTCTTTAGAAAGTAGCAAGGTAAATTAATGTAGTTAAATGTTAATTATGCGTACGAATATTTCATGTTTTCACTCTTTTGCTTGGGATTTCACTTCTGGTCATGAATTAGGGGATGACAGCTCGACCAACAGAATAAACCTGTAGTATTCAATCGGACAGGACTTGAGTTTTAACTTGCATCAAACTCATCAGCACTGGCAAATTGAGGAGTCTTTATATATGAAAGAATTCATCAAAGAACAAAGAGTGCAAAGAATTGCTTCAAAGGTGGGGATTCAATGCTTTGTGAAGTTTTGGGCATGTGTGACCATTACTGAACTTTCTAGCTTATATAAGAACAACACCCATACTTCAAACTGTACAGTGTGTACAAACGTGCAACAGTGCCAAATTTCTTCTATCAAGCAGCAAACAGTGGGTGGGGGGTAGAGAGGACCCCTTCCTCTCTATTCCCCCCCCCCACCCACTGTTTCAAATATGTTTATTACTTTAAATTGGGCAGTCTATAAATGGCAGTAGGGACGGGGGACGGACTACAGTTACTTGAAAACACCTCTGTTGCATTCTTTCTCGAGGGAAGCTACGTGTGTTTGATGAGGAGTTTGTGATAACCAGGTCTGACTATGTACATTCATCCTACTTTCTTGCATCTGTCAACATGATTAGCAATGTTTACACAATTTCAAACTTCATCTTCCATACATGGAAATCTACACCAGTAAACCATTTGTGGATTAGTATTGAACCTCCATCTTCCTTTCATCTTTCATGTTCAGCTCAATCAGTTCTTAGAGGTTGCGACTTCTGGACCTTAGGAGAACTCCATGATGAACTTGCTCTGTGTGCCTAATTGTACATCTTCTTCTTCCTCTGTAAAATATAATACAAGGACTGGTTGGCATGATGACAAGCTCTAGCTGCAAATCTGTCTAGGTGGGTGGGAGGGGGAGGAGGGTAGGGGTGGGGGAGGGATGGGAAAGGAGGATTTTTTATGAGGACTTCAAGTCATCTTCAAATTCCACAGGGTATAGACTACTGTTAGGCAAAAAACTAGAAAAATGGAGGAAACCCTACCCAAACTGAAAGTCATCCTTGGAAGTAGCAATAACTTCTTCTTTTTTGCTGGTTTGTTATAAATACTAAAATGTTCAATAAATGCTGCGAAGAATCTGCATTCGTTCTTCTCCGACATCTATGGGGTCCTCTAAAGTAGACACTTTTAAGTTTAAGAGTCCTATTTTATCACCCCAGTGGTGCTAGTGTAGTTTTTAAAGAGGGTAACATGAAACTTGTCTGTCATTCCCAGCAGTGGCAAGACAGTGAATTAATTTTCAGTCATCACAATTTTATAGGTTTCAAACAATCACATCTCCTGTTAGGAGCAAGATATTGTAAACAAGTTTTCAACCAGAAGTTTTCGAAAGGAACTTCTGTGACACCAAAAATTATTGGAATAGAGCAAACAAATTTATGGCTACAACGGGATTCCAAACAGTGACCTCTGGATCCCCAAGCCCCGTAGTCCGCCATTTGTTGGTGGCCATCATTATGTAGCAATTTCTGAGCTGGGGGCGCCAGTCAGAAGCCAAGGGTACCTTGCTAACCGTGTAAACCAGTGATCACGCCCCAGGTTCATTCAATGCAACCCAGAAAGTGTCAGGGAAGGGATCTCAAAGAATTCAGTATTTTTGACAAAAACAACTCCGGGCTGGATAGCTCAGTTGTTAGAGTGCTAGGATTGCTTATATCCCCTCAAACTCTAGCTGTAAGTTGATTTGCTTTTTTCCATTCATTACATTTTAGCCAGTCAGTTTTTAGTTGTTTCAGTGAGGTACAATGCTTTACAATTTGCATCAAAACGATCAGGCACGAGTGACCATTATATGGCATTCTGTTTTTTTTTTGAGGGGGGGGGGTGGAGGGGATGAGAATTGGATGGGGGCTGGAAGACTGGGTGACGATGGTGGGAGACTTGAAAATGGGAGAGGTGATGTCAGGTAAAATACTCATTTATTATACTTGTCCACACAACCACTAGCACCTAATTGTCTTTAGGGCACATAGATCTGACCAATAATCCCTGATTTTAACATACAATCTGAGGAGCATCAATGCTGCAGAATCTCGATGGTTTGCAGTGAAGATTATGGATTCTTCTTGGGTGAAACATTGCTTTAAAGAAGTGTAGGCCAAAATCACAGACAGGCATTTTCATATCGCAAAGATACTTTGTTTTGTTCAAACCTTGTGATATGTTACCTACTGTATGCAGAAGTATACAAAAAAAAAAATTTTTTGAATGTGTATAATTTTGAATCCAGGAGCAGATTGATAGGTGATTATGTTCCGAAAATATTGACTTTCAGTTTTTGGCATGAAATCATAGATGTATCCAAGAAAATGTTAACACAATTAAGTTAAAGGGAAGGGTAGAAAACATATATGTTAAGAGACATTCATCTGACCTTTGACCTTATCTCTCATGTGACTTGGCTCCCCTAAGATGGTGAGGACTTTTTTCTGGCTTTTGCTGAGGGAGGCCTACAAAGAAAGAAAATGGGACAATGTAAGGGGCCATTCGGAATGTTTTCCTTTGTTTTGATTTTGCATCAATTTCGAACTTGATATCACCCAACTTTTGTTGTTCCAGTTATCCTAAATATTTCACCTGTGTGTGCTTAATGGTTTAATGTTGAAGCTATGATTGTATTGTGATGTGAAATAAAGGTCTAAAATATACTCCAATATTTGAGTACAGTTGAAGAATTTAGATGAGATATGACAAGCCCAAACGGTCCTTTCACCTTTTAAGTTGTCTAAAGATTGACTGAGCACATCCACAAGGGCTTCTACCACCCCCTCCCCTTCACCCCCTCCCCTCCATCCCCTCCCACCAAAAATCTCCTGTACACCTGCAAAAATGTTTAGTCATTCACAGTAAAGGATCTTTTTGCACCAGGGAAAACACCAGTCTCTTTTTTGTTCTCTTCAGCACCATCTTCCCTTCCCTCTCCCCCCCCCCCCCGCCTCAATTATCACCCAACCATGGAAATCAGCAAAGGACCGTTGGACTGGTCAGGCCTAAAGCAAGGTATGGCAGTTTTTAATATCACAGTAAGGACAAACAACTTTACACACAGGATAGATTTATCTCAAAAATATATTATAACAATGCATGTGTATGACATGACCAAGGAAGTTTGCTGCGGCCAAAAATTCTCTGCAAGGTAGTCTTCATATTAATTATTATTAATTATGCCTTTGTCATCATGAAAAAAGCACAAATATATTACATATTTATCAATCGAGAAGATTGGACTTCTTAAAACACCGTTTGATCAAAAGTGGAAACAGTTTTACCAGAGCAGAAGCAAAACAGCGGCCACTTTTCGGTACATATCTAGATCACAGTTTTAAACGTTTATCTAAATAAATTTGAAATTCTAAGCAGCTTACGAAACCATACATCATTCATTTCTACATAAAGATAATCAATTGTCATCATTTTAATTTTTTTTGTTTTAAGATTTCTTAAAGTTACTTAATCTAATTGGGATACTTCTGTGATGTATGGTATTTCTTAAGAACAATGACAGAGAACAGAAGGAAATTATTCCATTGTTTATGAAAAACAAACAGAACCTTAAACAACTATTGTCAAAAGGAAATATATTGTGAATTTTCATCTATCTGTTTTGTCTGGTGAGAAATTTTGATTGGATGCATTTTCACATAAAGCACTGCACCAATTTGTTCTTTTGAATGATAAGTATCATGAAAGTGTTATTTATTTCCACACTCAATACTCAACAATTGTTTTGCAATAATGATAATCTCTTTACTTTCCTTTTTTTTTGTGCCTGTTAAAGCATTACTTAATGTAGAAAATACAGTAATAATATGATGAGAGGACTTTGGATTAAGATTTAAAAAAAAAAAAATACAAGGAAAAAACAATACAAACAAACAAACAACCAACACAAAGGTACATCTCCCTGAATTATTTGTTAAGCACACTAACAAATTAATGAAATTCTCTGGGCTGACGTTGACAACCTCTCATAAATGTTAGACCTACACGAATATCCACGATCAGCAAGGACCGTTATTAATATTTCTGTACACCCTAACAGAAATCCATTTCCAACACATTTGCATAAATTAGCATACAAAACATTTGTTGGCACCATATGAAAGAAATAAAAAAAGGATGGTTCCAAGACTCCCCCCACCCCCCCCCCCACCTCCAATCTTCCTCTTCCAATCATCTCAGTAGCTTTTTATGTCATGTAAAATTATGTTTTGGTACTAATATCTCTTTGAAAGAAAACCTTCCTTGCACAACAACCATAATTAGTACACAATTTTCTTGCATGGCTTGACTTTTTTGATAACTTCAAAAAAGTGCTAAGCATTTTTTTTATTAAATTAATAAAAAAGACAGGAGGAAATGTAAGTCTATTTACTATAAAGAAATTGAAGAGAAGGAATCAAAACTCTATTTATTTATTCTAGCAATTACCCTTAAAACTTGTATCTAATAAAAGTCTATTTAATATTTTTACATTTTACTTATTAAAATTTAAATACTACATGGAAGTATTTATTTTTATATTTTAAAATAAAGGATGAGTCCACTATTCTAACAGGGTAGTACCAGGAATAATATTTTTTTCATAACAATTTGGGTTAGTTATCCCTATTAAGACTCCTTCCAGAGACAAACCATTTGTCAGTTAATTAACAAAGAAACTGAAGATAGCAAAAGAGTAGAAGAAAGACAAAAGGTGGAATTAAGAATGATCCTAACAATTCTTGTTAACTGACTGTTCTGGTGCACTCCTTCAAAAACATTTGAACATCTTTTTCTATTGATATGCAAATAAACAAAGGCTAAGCATCGTCTATGAGCACAAATGAAACCTAAGAGGGTATTTTATTATCGATGTAGAGAAGTGACATGGTTAGGGTGCAAAAGCATATAACCTTTTTGAACTAGGAAAAACAGAAAAACATTTAGATTTTATAAAATAATTGAGAAAACATGCCTCCCAACACCCCATGTGATAACGTCCGGACTATCGAAAACATCCAAAGAATAATTAAACTCTTAATCTGTACCAGAAATTTGAGCAACCCCCCCCCTACCCCCTCCTCAATGCAACACAGAAATATTTGATTTATGTTGTATAGTAAGGGCAAGAATTTGCAGATAAGGACAGGATAACTGATTAACCTATCCTATCATGCTAAACCAACAGTTAATCACAAGTAACCTAGCTACTTATCCTATCACACCGATTATTAAACAACACATACAGTGCTCTGAATAATTCCCTACATCAGATCAAATTTGTCTCAACAGATTCTTACTTTTTTCTCTACTTCCCCTTATCACTCCTTCTCTTGTGGCAACATAACTGAAACAATTTGAGATACCTACTGTATCATCAATGGCTATCATCAATGACTATGATCAAAACCTATCACACACATACATACAACAAATCTGCAAGGACTTATCGATGCTCCTATATTGATCCAGGCAACTTATCACCTTTTTCTTTCTGCCCATTATTGTCCACCTACCTCCCATATCCCCCGCCCCCTCCCCACCGCACCCCATTAAATCATCCCCCGAAACATGTACAGACAAAAAGAAGAAATTAAATTTAAATATAATGAATGCCCAGAGCAAACAAGACCAAAAACAAAAACTGGCCAAATAAGTCATCTCAAAAAAAATAAGCACTTTACTAGAGTCTAAGATAAAAAACAAAAAACAGAGAGCACTTTATTTATATGTGTTTCTTGAAATACACGGGTGGGATTATCTGAGCACTGTTCCAAGCTAAAACATACATGTGAACTATAAGAAAAATAAACCCATAAACCCCACCCACCACTCCTCCCACCTATGTAGCTCTTCTTTCATTTCCATATATCTCACACAATTTAATCACATTTTTTTTTTCTTGCCTAGTTAATATATTTTTTCACATTTGTATTTTTGACATTTGTCGTCGGGATTCTCGATGGTAGCAAGAACCCATATGAAATTTCTTCATATATTTTGTTTTTTCTGTCTTCCCTTTCATACACATCATATCAGACAACATTGTCGCTATGACTTAAAATAATACTATGACTGTTCCGAGGGCAAAATGTTTCCTTAGTTAACAAGCGCTGACCAATATCTGGGACCAAAATTAGTCCACACTTAATCTGGAAAGATTGATAAATGAAAGAAAGTAACAGGGTCAGCTGCAAATTTGAAATGCAAGCCACTTGCCCACCATACCATACCTTAGAATGAGGTCAAATGTTTATGCAAATTAATTGTTTCAAGAACGATTTGTCTTTGGTCCAGTTTGCAAATACCCAGTACTTTTCTCGTACCACCCCCCACCTTCTTTTTTTCTCAGAAGTAAAAAACTGCTCATGTGACTAGAAATAAAATTGTCTATACAATGGTCAACAAATCAATTTTAGTTTGTTTACCTGAAGCCAAGCAAATATATAGTTTTCACATCATTTTGAAGAGGGGGAGGTGGTTTGTCACATGCATCGCAACCGCATATTAGATACATTTTCATTGGGTTTGCAATATGGATTTCCTTCAAGGACTACACAGTTGCTCAGTAACATGACACTGATACACACATTCCTACCCACGATTTTTGTATCATTAAACTATCAAAGGTTTAAGTATTTAGTATGACACAGCTCAGAAATTTGATCAAGGAAATAGTAAAAATCTGCAATGGCAAGGTGAATTTAAGTTTCAAAAATGTATCCACAACAGGCAACATGTAATGAACCTGTTTCTATAGAAACAGCATTGCTTTAAGATTTCCTTAAAATATATCAGCTTTAGTTTTTTGTATGACATCAAAAACAGTTCTCACGTGCAGTGATAATTTATCAACAGATTACAAGATAGAACTTAAAATCTTCAGTGACAAAATTGCTTTTTGTTCGTTTTTTTTTTTATTTTTTTTTTTTAATAAAGACTTTCTTGAAAATATGAGTTTTCACTTTATCTACATATTAAAGATTAAATTTGAAAACCTTCAGCAAACATGATAGACTTGATAACATTAAGACTGCAGGGTTGCTAAGACAGAATGTTTCAATGTTGTTAGGCTTAGGCACCAATTCATACATTTATAACATCTGTAGGCAAGTCTAGCTACCTTAACAACATCTGAAATATGTGAGAAAACAATTCCTCATTCAGGAAGAACACATCTCAACGAATAAGACATTCTTCACTTATTTAGTCACTTTAATAAGTTCTATTCACCCTGAAAATCTGTTTCAGTAATTTACCAAGATTTAATTAATTTAGTAATTTACCGCTTGTAGTATAAACTGTGTCATATTAACTACCGTTTCGTAACTTCAAAAAATCATCCTCTTCTTTTCATCCACAAATTTTGACAATCACTCTTCTACTAGTAAATGCTGTATGTTCAAGTCTATAAAAATCACTAAATCCTCTATTTTCACTTTGACATTCTGTCAAAAGATTATCCAGATGTAAAAAGTTTTATTTTTCGGCGATTGTCAAGCCTCTTGTGGGAGGACTTTAAAATCTTTTATCATTTCTTTTAATGAGAGAAGTAATTGACAACGGCAATGAGTGCAATGGCGGCAACTACACCGACCCCCACCCCCATACCAATCTTAGTCAATGTTGACCTGGTTTCGTTCCAGCTCTCCGATGTCTTCATCTTCTTCTTCATGTCTGAGACCTTCTTTGCAAGCTCTTCTTTCTTCTCGTCCCGTTTCCTTTTTCTCAATTCCTGTTCACTGGAGATTATAAGGAATGAGGAAAAGTTGGTTATATCACAATTAGGCCATTATCTCAGATCACCGATTTCACCAAACCCTAGACAGACGAGCACATGACTGGACTGAAAGACACTCTGCCCACACCCTCTCTCTTCACTCCAGATCTGACCATGTTCCGAACGGTAAGAGAGGAGGTATTAAGTGAGTTGTAGAACATCATAGAGGTCATACTCTCGGAGAGCAGGAACCAATGGAGGGCGGAGAAAAGTTGGTATTTGAATGCCAAATCTCTCAATACAAAATGACTAAGATACTACAGTTTAATATACTAAAGGATCTTACTATTTCATTATTTAATGATAAACTAAATGATGAACTTCAAAGTTGCTACAATCGAAGGAAAACTACAAAAAACTCA
Source organism: Apostichopus californicus (assembly GCA_020650975.1). NCBI lineage: Eukaryota > Metazoa > Echinodermata > Holothuroidea > Aspidochirotida > Stichopodidae > Apostichopus > Apostichopus californicus. Next base: position 10,462 of record JAIPMN010008123.1, read on the forward strand.
CTCAATAAAACTGCACATCAGTAAGTCATTTTCATGATCTTGGGTAATCACATACATATACATACATAATACACACATACATACACACACGCATACACACATATATCTGCAGGGAGTCTGCGAATAAACCGTAGGGCCCAGGTTCGAAACCCAGTGGAGAGTGGCAGTTTTTTTCTGGGTTTTCCAACTCATTTAATTTATATATGTTCACTAACTGGATGCAACCACTAAAAATGAAGCTTTAGAGAACATTATCATGATGCAGGTGACTGTCACCCTAAAACTAACAACAAAACTTGTTTAGAAACTAAGTTGACCTTAACTCTTTTACTATTATTTCTGCTTTTCTGAAGTTGCTAATGAATAATGAGCACCAATTCTAGAAGCAAATTTTTGAGTTCAATAAGTTAACGACTTATCAAAGGTATCCTCCTAGATGTTCTCCACAAAATGAAGGTTAATGAGCAATTAGTTAACTAATGAATCCAACCTTTTCCTCAAACACTTTGTTATCCAGATACTCTTTGTGTATGCATTAATAATATTTAAAACCAAACTTTTGAAACAAAAATGTCAAAATATTAAGATTTTAACTCTAAGCTAATGGACTTCTGTGTCATGGTGCTATATATCATAAAACTAGCTGATTTTGAGGATCTCTGAAAATCCAAATACGATTTTTCTTGGTTTAATTGCTTTAATAGAATAATCTTACATCTAATGCATTAATTATGCCAAAAAGATAATTCACAAAGTCAGGGCAAACAGCTGTCTATTAAAACACAGCCTTTGTTTCTTAAAAAAATTGGATTAATGCAATCAATGTAACTTCTACAGGTAGCACCTTAGTTTTTTACATGGCACAATTCCTACGCTGAACCTCAATTTTACGGTGTAATGAGATATCTCACCTGTTCTTTGTTTCACCAGCCTCGTCCTCCACCAACGGTTTCGTTTCTTCCGTTGGTGTAGACTCGGTCGATGAGTTTGGCCGCTTAACTCTCGGAGGGAGAGGAGGTGCCTCCTCTGGCTCATTGTTCTAGAACAAAAGCAAGAAGAGAAAAGAATTAATTTGCATAAAACTAAGACATAACAATCACAAGAATAATCAAACACATTTTCAAAACAATGCAAGTTTTATCATTCTTTAAGTGTGTAGCAAATTGTTCTGAAGTAACTGCTCACCAATAATAAAAAAAATTTGGTGGAATTTTTAATTGGAAAAGTTCTGATAGATCATTTAATACAAATTTACAAAATACAATTTTTTTTTCAAATCAGGGTGTTGCTTTGCAAAGCGGATGTGTTACCATCGACATCCCAAATATTGGCCGACACCGGCAGTTTATTACTATGTTATATTTATATATAAATTACATAGTTATAAATGCTAACATTATGTGTATGTAAGATGCTATGTTTCTGATCATTTTGGTTCATGCTGTTTTGTCATCGTTGCTACCTTTCTGCTTGTGCCATACATAATATTGTGCTATATATAATAAATATTTCCCTGAAAAAAACACTTTCTACACAATCGCTGCTAATATAAATGATATTTGTGGAAACAGGTTTAAATTTGAAGTATGAATTGTGTAATGGTAACCATAAACAGTGTCCCACTTCTGGCAATGTGGCTGGTCTTTTTACTACTGAATAAATGCTACACAGAAGATTTAACGAAGGAGGATAAAATTGGTTGGTAAGTAAAGAATATTCAATAACTGCAAAAGAACCTACTCAATACTTATGACACACTTGAAGGCATACATGATAATAAAGTTGTTTATGGCTAGTCCATTAAATAGCAGAATAGATCGTTGGGTTTTCTAAATTCTGAGAAGGCGTCATATGTCCGGGTAGAGCTGTTAAGGTGTTTACAAGTTTTATTTGACATCTGTTTTGGCTAGAGGGAACACTTTTAAGGTTAAAGAACCTTTCATGAAATGCAAATAACGTAAACCTTAATGTAAACCTTACTGCCTGGAGTTGTACCAGCATTGGTATTTCTGTAACAATACAACAGTGGAAGGTAGTTTACCTGACAAACTTCCAACACTAGTTTTTTAGCAACCCCCTTAGAAAGCAATTTAGTAACCAGTGGCAGCACAGTAGTAAATGATGTGAGGACGCTACCACAATCGTCACCATTCAAAAAGGCTTCCCATAACGGTAGCTGTCTTGGTTTTGACCACCAATTGGTTTTTGGCAAACCTACCAAGATTCCTTGAAGATAACATCCAACTCGATCAACCAAAGCACTCCCCGTAAAGGTATTTCTCAACTGATATTAATAAACCAGCAGGATGGTACACAGGTGACTTTGAGATAAGTAAGAGTAATTAGTAACGACAACAACAACAAATTGCCTACAGGTTACCTCTTCATATAAGCAAATCAGAATTGCTCAAACTTTTCCTCATTTTATTGGAAAGTAACATCGATGAATAGAAATTGTAATGCAATTTAAGACCTTCAAAATGTATGTAAAATGCTGCTTTTACTGCAGTAATACCTCTATCAGGATATCACCCAAACTTCCTCGTTCTAGGATGGTGTTGGCGCCCTCTAGTACTGCAATGTATGAGAATCGCAACTGCTCTGGTGTCTGGATGAGTCCCATACGACACTTTCTCATCTCCAGGAGTAACTGCTGCAACTGTAGGCCATTGGGACCTCCGCGTTTCTTGATCTGCGGGAGAATAAACATACAAATAAATGGTTGACAGGACACAGGCCTTCGGTCTCTATGAATCATTCGAAGAGCCCAGGTCGGACCTAGGGACAATTATGTCACCGGGCCCTCATTTTTTAAATCTTCACATTTCCCTGAACTGCTTGATTGCACCGTAGAACAATGCTGTAACTCCCCCCACCCCAATCAACCAACCCTTTCCTCGGGACCGCCCACAAGTAGCATGTAAGGACATCCAGTAAGGACAGCCATGATTATATGCTACAAGCTACAGAAGCATAAAAGAAGGCATACAAAATATTGGCTTTTAATGAACAAACCCATTTTCTAAACTGACCAGATTATTACATATCCCTGACAGGAAAACAATTTCATGTGGATTCCTGTGTTTTTGGGGCCTCTCTTGACTTCCAAATGAACTTTGATCCAAACAGTTTCCTTGTTAATTTTATTCCAGCTCACGGACGTATATCCGACTACAGTTTGTTAGAGAGCCGTGGCAACTCAATTGAGCTTGACAGACAGAGACAGACTAGTCACAATACACAGATGTATCGCTAGGATATATAAGCTCCATTCGTTGGGTCTGGATAGCAAACTGAAGGAATGATCATACATGTGCAGGGATGTGCCCACGCTGGGCGGCACTGGGCGGCCCAGCGCAGCACTAAAAATTACCGCCCAGCACTGTCTTAAAAATCGTGAATCCCGCCCAGCACTATTTTCATCTAAAATCCTGACATTCCTAACAATTTGTTCAACATAAATTGGGCCTATGCCAAAATCGTACAACTAATAATGCATCAGTTACGCATGCGAGAAACATTACTTATGGCTCTTAATGGGTCCCTTGTAAAATCTCTTTGCTACAAACTAATAACTTTTACCAGGTATGTAATATATTTCACTAAAAAAAATTTTTAAAATTTAAATTGTTAGCAAAACTAGTGTATGTGCTTAAAAAGCTACACAAGTGCCAGCATTTGGCATCCGAGCACCTTCAAAAATCGAAAAATTTCTCAAAGGGTAGGGGGACACCCCTCCCCCTTAGACCCCTCCCCCAGGTCGGCGATCAGTATACCCGGCACTCAGGAAATCCTGGGTATATCCCTGCATGTGTGTAAATCTTACCAGAACCAGACTAGAGTCCACCAGGCAGAAAGTGCCTGATCTTCCAATGCCTGCACTACAGTGGATGACGGGAGGTCCTACGGTCGAGTCTAAAGACCCAGATAATCTGACCTGATGAAGGAACTTAAGAAATGCTTCTGGAGACTGAGGGACACTGAAGTCGGACCAACTCGCGTAATGGTAATGAAGCACCTCCCTTTTCTTCCCTGACTGATGAGTGACAAGTTAAAAAAGAAAAATTAATAATTGTATTTCAAAAAAAAATATATTGGGGCCATTCCACACCAAGTGGTCCCAACATGGCAAAATTAGAAAGGGTTATTAGTTGTCTCTGGTTGTGTATAATGTAAAGTAAGTAGGTTAGACTTTCTTAAACTGTT
>JAIPMN010008125.1:4364-21622 GCA_020650975.1 Apostichopus californicus
ACTACCATATCTAACTACCATATGCACTATACCATATCCACCAGAAAGTGGCACAGGGTTCTCACATGGGGGGCCTGTGCCACAACTTCAAATAATGACTTACTTGCACAGTGTCCCTTGGAATACCCATGGCTCCTAATTTGAGATCACCCTTGGCGGGGACTTTCACCTGCAAGACAGTGCCCATGATGGGCAGCTGGAGGGTATCACCGGGGACAGGGTTAAGCCACTGATCAATATCATGACATGCTGAAAGAGGAACAAAATAGGGCAGCAAATTAGTTTTAAAAAAAACACATAAGCATGAAAGAAAGACAAGATATGTTAAGATTAATTGTTGTAGATTGGTGGGTGGGGGGTGGTTGTTGGGGGAGTTGAGCTCCCTTAAACAATGCTAAATGAGATGCTGTCTTCCTCTGTTTTGTTATAGAAAGCTAGGATAAAGCAAGTACACTGTGCGAGTATTGGATGTATTAAACCGAACCCCAACTCACAACACACTTTGAGCATTACTCTGGCGAATTTTGAAACAGTTATTTCCATGATACTCTAGAACTTTAATTCACATTGTAAGTCCCATAGGAAGCCAGGTATGAGGTTGTACACATGTATAATTTCTATTTATAGGTTATCTCTGCTAGAAATCGGTACCTACATCCCCAAATATGACAAACAATAATGATGAACTTATCGAGTATAAAGTCTACTATCAAGATTTTGGCTTCTTGTGGCCTCAAATGGACTTTGACATCCACCAATAACAACAGCAGCCAAAAACTCACTAAGGGACATAACATACCATGTACAGTATAAATTTAATCCCCATCCTCTAACGATAAAATAAACAGTAGTTATATTTTGCTGCTTATTACTTTTGTGACATAATCTGCTTAAGCGGTACTTGTCCTAGCTAAACAATAATCATTGGGGATAACGCAAAAGGGACTAAATGGACTTACCCGCTTCTATAAGCTGCTCTCCTTTGTCAAAAAATTCTGGAGCAATAAGTTCGGCTAAATCCGTAAACAAGTTGATGTACGGTAACCTTGATAGAAGAACGACGGACTGAAACGGGAAAAAATTGATCGAAAGTTTAATCCAGCAGCTTATAAAACAAAGGTTTTGTTGGGTGAAAAGCAAACTTGAATTAAATGTTAAATTATAGCATATAATGTGATTCATCTGTAACAAATTTGTGGGGAAATTTCTTCCGCAAAGAAGACATTATTACTAATTATATTCAAGCCCAAAGGAACACTTAAATTAAAGGAAAAACAAAATAACATATCTTATAATTGTGAAAGTGCACTGACTAGTTGCTATGAATACTTGATCATTCACAATGATACACTGTGGACTAAGACAACAATGATGATCATAAAGATAAATTAATTCAAATCTACATCTTAGTCGTAAAGCAATTTTTGGCTTTGATGTTGGAATGTTCTTGCAACTTCATTCCTAGATGGATGTAGTTCAATTTATGAGACTAGTGTTTCATTTCAAATATAACAACTTAGGTAATTAACTCCACATTTGTTTTCATTATTTCACAATCAGCTTGCCATTGCTAATTCGACCTATGCAAATATTTATCTAACCAGTTTTGCCTACATGTTTACATGCTTTGCACTAAAATTAAGCTATCAAACCTGAAAGATTAAATTAATCTATTGTTGCAAATGTCAATGGTTAATGAATCTCTTTTTGAATTTGTCATCCCATTGATTCGACCTACCTTTTGGAAGTATCCTCTCCTAGAGGTCTTATCCTTAACTTGTCGAAAGTAAACAAACCCGAATAGGTGAGCACTATCACTCTGTAAACAGAACAGAATTATAGTTTAATAAAACACACCTTTTATTGTAACATGGCAAGGCATGGACACCTTAATGATTAAAACAACATAAATTGTAGTCATACATTTCAACAATGAGTAGTGGTCATTTACAACAGCCAGTACTCTAGGTTCTTTTTCAATATTTTACTCAGGAAATTCTTGGGAGAGGTATGTGTTTTGTGGGGAGGGGGGGGGGGCAGGTAGCCCTCAATTTAGAAATCAGGAGTGTCAGCTATTTGGAGTCGTAAATTGCCAACCCATATGTAAATCATACAACAATTAGCCAGTGCCAGGGTTGTAGCCACGGTGGAAGGGCCTACGTGGGCCTGCCCTCCATCACCATTGGCTCAAATTGGAACCCAATTCCTGGCACTCATTTCTTTAGATGTTAAAGGTTTACACATTTCAAGGCTTCAGCTTGTTAGACGAGGCACAATATAAGTTATTAAAACCTTACCATGCAACTAGAATGTTTCAAGAAATCCAAGTTTTTTTTACACTCATACACTACAATAAAAGTAATGCAATACATTCATTAAATATAACCTACCTGTAAAATTAATGGACTATTCCTGTCGTATTCCTTTCTCCTTACCAATAAGTGAGAATTGGTTTTCCCCGAAGTCTGTCGTATCCTGAAATTAAACTGTGTGTCTCCCATGCAACCTAGGGAAGCACCCAATACATGGTAAATGACACAGCATAATGTGATGTAAAACAGGAGTAACAAATGTAAGTAATCATAAAAAGGAGAGCTAAGTTCCTTCAACATATATGTTATAAAACCTGGCAACGATGAAAAACAACTCGTCGGTACATGTCATATAAGCTTTTAGAAGTTTATTATTAAATGTTACATGTGTGATAAGTGCACTGTGCTTTCCAAATTTCTCCTCAAAAGAAGAAAATTTTAAGCTTTTTAGCTTTAAAGGGCACTACATAGACATGTGTTGGTTAATTGAGAGGGGGGGGGGGGACTGGCAAAGTACTGTAACATGGAATGAAACTTGAACTACAAACCACATTCTCTTGAATATTTTCTCAGGGTTCCTGGTATATAGTTAATCAGTATCCTTACAGAAAACATTTAACAATAACATCCTCCATTCACCAAGCTAGAAGACATCATAAGATTATCTCATAGCATAGCAAAGTAACCCTCCCAAGTCTACCAATGTCTTCTAAAATTGGAATACAAAAGGGTTCATGCCATTTTTGTGTGATTCATGAAGCAAACTGAAAGAGCACTGAACTTCCTCTTATAAAAAACAACAATTCTCAAAGGTACAATTTATTTTGTAGCATTACATATCTAATGTTATAAAAAATAAAAAAATTCTTAAAGATACAATTTATTTTGTAGCATTACATATCTAATGTGAACAAACTCTTCTCAAAATAAAGTGAGAACATAAGGAGATTTTAATTATAAAGCCAAACCATCCAGATTTGAGAGCAAGGGAAGTCAGGGGAACAATTGACAATGGGAGGGTGGTATGGGGGGAGGTGTGTTCTTAAGAGGGGGAACAATGGACAAGTCAAGCATATCCCTAAATTAATTATGAATTGAACTCAACATACCCGAATTGGAATCTGGGAAGGATAGGTAGCAAATATTCATTTTCTGTCAAGACAAAGAGAAATAATTTTGCGTAGTGATGTAAATTATGTTACATACTTGAGCAGCTGGCCAAGTTTCTTTTAATTCATCTTAGTGAGCACAAATGATTCCTTCTTCAAGTAATATTACTAGTGCATTGTTCCATACTACCAATATTGATTATGTTGAAAACAATATTGATTGTTTGGTAAATCACATAATTCCTCAGCATTCTGATTTATATGCAAAGTATGCTAAACTATGATACAACATATGTGAAAGAACTGTATGCATAAAGAAATATTGGCACTGTTAAGAAAAGTAACAAACTTTCTTCAAGAATCAAAGAATACAGTGTATGTATGGCAATAACATGACACATTAACACAGTGTGTATTTTACAGTCACTCTCAGCTTCAGTAAGCTCATGTTTGATACATTTTAGTTTGTTGATAGTAGGTTTCAAAACAACACAAGAAGCAGGTGGCAACTTTCCATACAAAAAACGTAAACATGTACAACACAAACCTCTTTGTCCGAGAGCTTTATATGAGTGGGATAGATGAACTGTCAAGGAAAGAATGTAAAATTAATTGTGTTAAGAAAACAGAACACTTGAAACCTGTATATATTCCTAAACCTATCATTAATTTTTACAGCATTAGCCAAGTGGTATTGTTACACAATTTATGATAAACCTATCCCACCATGGCACAGACACACACAAACCATGATTTTGGTATATAAACATCCATCATGCATAAGAAATCATCAAATTGATAACAACACAGCTGTTCCTATTGCATGTAATTTTCAACTAGAAAAAAGCCTAGGCCTATTTCTGAATTTAGGCTTATTACTTCAATTCAATTATCTTTATAGCCAAACAACTAGGCCTAACAACAGTGAACCATAGTGATATGTGTTAATAGTTAGGTGTGAGTTAAGCTGCACTTCTACTTTCAAATTGAATAGACCTAAGCTACGTTTGGCCAATTGCAACCTACACTGCTACATTAGCCTACGCTTCCTACCTCCAGTGCCTGTCCAAGTTCTAAGTCGAACGTAATAACACAAACACAAAGCAGCCATTGAGAGAATTTATCCCAAGGCAGTATCGCTTTCACCATCTCCTCTCGTTCTGAATTTGCTCTTTCACGTTTTATCTGTTGGGACACTGCCCGTTCGATGGAATTCATGGTGATTTTGGGAGAGGAACATCTGTTTCAAGTAGTCAAATATGATTTCATCGTCATCCAAGTATGAAACCTTCAAATTCTTAGACAAGCTGTCTATTCGATCGACTGGTCTATGTCAGATTAAAACCGCAACAGAGTGAAATTGGGCTGGCCAGAAGTAGTACAAGAAAAAGCTAACTAAAATCTGGTAGAATATGCTATAAGATGAAAGGGCTTTCTAGCTGAAATCAATTGAAACATGTAGTGCTGAAAGCAATAAAATGTTTTGTGAAAGAGCAAGAGAGGAGGGCGACCTGGGCATCAAGTCATTTGTTCAGAGGCCAATACGATTATACAGTTAAGGGTTGGATGGGTTGAGATGTGGTGGGTAGGGCTGGACAGAGATAAGGCATATTTTCAACTTAGTTGACACCACTGTCATATTAGGGAGCAGCATCGGACCAACTTTACCAGATTTTCGTATTGTGTGTGCATTGTACACAACTATATATGCACTAATAGGACCTAGAGTGGGAAAAGGTACCAAATTAGGTTGAAAACTGAGATAAAGGTTATTGATTGGGATTTCCCAATCCAGTATCCACATGTAAAGGCATCGAGTGAGTGGATGAATTAGAAGGTGGTTTTTTTTATGTCATCATGTGGAATGTTTGTTTAGCCGTCAATGTTCTTAGTAGTTAGAACTTGGGCATCAAAATACAATTTAATTTTTGTAGGAATATTATTTTCTTCTGCGAAAAAGTGAGCTAAATGTAATAAAAAATGACAAGTTTTAATATCCCTTCACACATATTTGGATAATCTACCCCAGCCCTACCCTTCTAACTATCACAACCAACCAACCATGCAAAGGAGAAAGCGATCATGAGTCCCAACATGAATTTACAAATAGCGCCATCGAATATGGAAAATTCATTACAAAATGTCAGCTTCCATGAAATCCAAACACGATCTTGTTTACAAAGTTGAAATGGCCTCTCAGCAGCATATTCTCGAAAGTTTGCAGCAACTTACCCTAAAAATGAAGCAAACTGAAAACAGGTAAGTGGTATTTTATGCAGAGTCTAGATCGTGATAATGATTTTTCGTATTATGTGAAAGTGAAGATCGTAGCGCCTGCAGAGGTCTGGCCCAGGCTTACATAGACCTAGGCTGGGACAGAGTTAATGCTAGGCTAGAACTTAGAAGTAGTGGCACTGGTACTAGGTAGTCGTAGTACTTAGTAGTAGTAGCGTTAGGCGAATCTATCATCATATACCTGGTTTAGTAATTTATTACGTCAATCGAGTCTGATGTGCTATTAGCTAAGATACTCATGCACTTTGTTTTCGACTTAAGTAGACTTGGCTACATGACATTTTCCAGAATTCCATTAAACTTGGCTTTGTTATAAACCTGTCTGATACATAGACCTACCTCTACATCTTGTTGTACTTGTACTATTGTAGGCCTACCTAACTCGAGATATGTTTCATTGATTGTAACCTATTTTGACTGACTAAAGCCTTCCTATGATAAAGGAATTGGATTGCAGTAGGTGGTCTATTCAAAGTAACGTTAATCATCAAGTAATTTTACCTTCTTTCTTTAAGAGAGATTTTACTCACTGGAGCAAACATTTTCATGTGATAATATTTTACAGCATTCAGGCATTGTAATTTTGCAGTTTTCTGGCATTTTCCTGTATTTTACACTATATCTCAATACCTCCCAGTACTTTTAATTATTTTTCTCCCCCAGTGGGAATATGACAGTATTTCCTGGGAAATTTACAATCCCAATATCAGACCTGTCAACCTGTTTGACCCCAAAATCGGGAGAATAACATTTTTCATGGCCAAAAAATAGGAAGAACAAGGAAAAAATAGGGAGGTTGGTAATTTTCAACTGAAATGATATAAATACTCCTAAATAAGTTTATTCTACTTATGCAATACAATGAGAGAATCATCCAATCAGTGTTTGTTGTTGTAGTTTACAGCAGCTGGCCTCGCTTTGTACAGGGTTTCTTTAGTAGGCTTACATTTGAAACAGGGAACAGTGAACTATGGGTACTGTGACTTCATGGCTAGTATGCTAGATAGAGGCCCATCAAGCTTGAGACTTGACCGACTGTCTGTCTTGTTCTTGCGAACTACACTGAATAGCCTTTCCTGTTCAGCGTTACTTTGGGAAATTACTAAGCATAGGACTAATTGTTGGCTATTTTCAGAAATGTCGCAAGTGATGAAACATAAAAAAAACCGGGAGAATAGAATATGAAACCGGGAGGCCGGGAGATTAGGGTAAAAACAGGGAATCTCCCGGTAAAACTGGGAGAGTTGACGGGTCTGCAATATATATTCAAATATTCCATGGAGGAATCAAGAAGTACACTGAATACATTTGGTTTAATCTTTGGCTTTCTATGAAAGATATTTTCCGAGAGACATTGCATCAAACTTGGGATCCTCTATGGACATTTGCCATTGTTGTTGTCAATTATTTTGACCCTGCAAAGTATTTACAATTTCTTCTTCATTATTAACTAACTCTTAGGTGGTCCTCAGATGATGAACTGGAAGAGGTTATTCTTACTTTGTCAAAAACTTCTACCTGCATGCAGCATTCCCAACCATCTCCTTACGAACTGAAGCTGTGTCTTGAAAGCTTAAGGTGCCTTCGCAATGCATGTGTCGGATGCAGAAAAAACCAAGACCTGTTAATGTAAGTTTGGAGGTTATATCATGTCTGTGAAACCAGAGAAAACCCAAGGACTGATAATTTGTAAGTTTGGAGTATATATCATGTCTCTGAAAGACTGAAACCAGAAAATACCCAAGACCTGTTAATGTAAGTTTGGAGTATATATCATGTCTCTGAAAACAGCAAAAACAAGACCTGATAATGTAAGTTTGGAGAATATATCATGTCTCTGAAACCAGAAAAAAACAAGACTTGATAATGTAAGTTTGGAGTATATATCATGTCTCTGAAACCAGAAAAGAAAACCTAGACCTGATAATGCAAGTTTGGAGTTTATATCATGTCTCTAAAACCAGAAAAAAACCAAGACCTGATAATGTAAGTTTGGAGGTTATATCATGTCCATGAAACCAGAAAACCAAGACCTGTTAATGTAAGTTTGGAGTATATATCATGTCCATGAAACCAGAAAAAAAACCAAGACCTGTTAAATGTAAGTTTGGAGTGTATATCATGTCTCTAAAACCAGGAAAAAACAAGGTCTGTTAATTTTAGTTTGGAGGTTATATCATGTCTCTAAACCCCACAGTTATGTCAAGTTGTAATTATCCCTCTCTCAGATCAGATTGAAGATGGACAACTGCTCACACTCACACAAATATGAAATGAAGGAATTTAATGTGCATTCAACTGGAACTGTAGCCCAATGCACACACTGCCGCAGAGGATTTTAGTATTTCATAATGGCCATATGTTCAGTCAGAAACATGAACTTTGATGATTGTACATATAAAGTATTAGAAAAAAATGAGTTTTAATGATCTATCAATGAGATTTTGGGATCAGATTTACAATAAAGATAGATTGGTGTCTTTTTATCTGGAATATAAAAGTATGTTAACTGAAAATTTTGTTAACACAAGTTGGTAGATAGCGTGTAGTAACTGTGAGAAGACAGGTGGAGCAATCCACCTTTCTTCCTTTCTTCCTTTCTTCCAATAACTCCGGCAATATGATGTTGCCCCCCCCCCTACCCCTTCAATTTGACATCAAGGGTTTGACTATTCCATGAGAGAAAATTAATAAAGTGTTGTTATCAATTTGACAACAGTTTATTTTTATTTAATTTTGACGATGTACCGATTTGATCTGTGAAGAAATTCACAATAAAGGTAGACCTTTTTGTGGATGGAAACTATGGATTTTGTTACATAAGAATAATGTGCTTTAGTTTAGAGACAGTGTGTTGTAGCTATGGGAAGACATGTGAACAAACCAAAGTTTGACTTGGTGATGAGAATAAAGTGTTGTTATACATATAAGTCAATTTGAAGTTAAGGATTCCTTTCTTCCAATAACTCCGGCAATATGCTGTTGCCCCCCCCCCTACCCCTTCAATTTGACATCAAGGGTTATGAACCAAAACTATATGATAGTGTGCTAGAGTTTTTTGGTGGCTCTATATTTCAAGGATGATGAACAGATCTCAAGTTTAGAACACCTCATATCCTATAACAGGTTTCTTGCCTAAGATGTAAAAATCCAATGCCTAAAACACTTCAAAGGTAACTGGGAGCCTATATATTACTAACTTCAAAAAGGTGTTTTCATTGTGAAATACAGCTGATGAAATTATTCAATAATCTGAGATGCCTTCATCTGCAAGTCACAAATATTATTGTATACAATCAAAGCTTAGGCCTTACATTGAAACTGTTTCTAGGAACGTAAGGCCAAACAGGTAAAATTGAAATCGTTCAGGGCCATTTTACGGATTCGAGGATATTCCTGGACATTTCTGGGACACTTTTTCATACAAGAACAGGGACACTCCTCTGAAATTGGGGACCTCTGGTCACCTTAATTTGAAGCCAGTTCTAGGTTTATTTAAATTTTGAAAGTAACGCTACCTATTCATTATTTTTAGTGTAAGACTCACTATATAAATAGTTAATTGGATATAGCATTCTCAAGTTCACATGAGAAGGTATTTGGGGAGTAAGTTCATATCTAACTTTCTGCAACTATTTCAGCTCTCGTAAAGTTCCTGAACTGCTATGCAAACTGATAAGTGCGGCTACACATCACGCTGCACAGACAGAATTACCAGAGGAAGATGTTTTAACTCTGCTTAGATGTAGTATACAGCTTGCTGTGAATATGGTCACAGACAACAGCCAAGGACAGCAATGTATATGGGACATCCTGTACCCTGGATCTGTTATGTAAGTAATAATTAACAATGGCCCGATATACTGTAATCAGGATCGGCTACATTAGTAACAAGTGACAAAGGGATATCTTGTACTCTGGACCTGTTTTGTAGGTACTAAGTGATTCTTGGACATCTAGTACCCTGACTCTGTTACGTGAGTAGCAAGTGACAATGGAATATGTATACTTGCAGTATGAACTGCATGTAAATTGTACATTGACCCACTCAGGCTCAAAAGAACAAACGTTGTCATAAAGCGAAGCAATGTTGAAATCTTTAGTCATTTCCTTCCCCATGATAAACATATTGCTCAAACCAGGTTGCAATTATCTAAACAACTTTTAGCTTTGAGGTTGCAGGACAGTATTTTCCTGTATGAGTTATTCCTGCGAGAGATTTACCAATTAGTGAACTTGAAGCAAATAGGGTGAGATGTCATAGTTACTGCAAAAATGTTTCATTTTGTCACTTTTTTTTCTCACTTTATATGTTGTGACCTTGGATTGGACAGCGATTCAACTTGGCTTTAATAGGAAGTGAAGTTCTCACTATCCCAGTGACTGTAGTGTATTGATGTATACGTTTAATACGTCCTAAATTTGCAAAAGGAAATTGGATGCCCGTTTAAAGAAAAATGCTAAACAAATTTGTCAGTGTGCGTCTATGACATCACACCTGTTTGCCTCAATTCAACATTTGGTACAAAATATGTCGTCATCAAACGTTATCTTTTAAAATACCATAGATAGGAATTAAATGCAAATATTCACCAACCAATAATAAAATTGCCCTCTGGACTCTCCTTTTATGTAAAATCCTTTTTTTTTTGGACAGATACTGCAGTATCCCGAATGAAAGCCTTGAAGTCCTGTATAAAATGGACCAGAAGATTTCTGTTTAAAAATATTAAAACAGTCAGCTCAAAATAATGTATTTATGCTAATTTATGCTATGAATATGAATATGTATAAAGGAAACTCACTGGATAATAAATAGCATGTATCTCTTTTATTTTTCTGTTTTTTTTTCTGTGATAGAGATGTTTTAACCTGTGATGACACAAAGGCCCAACATTATGGTTGTATGCTAGTTTTAGCTTGTCTGAAATCACCACAAATCTTAGCAACCTTTGAAACCAGCAATGAGAGGGTTGGATTGTCAGAAGCAGTCTTAACCATCTGCACAAAGGAAACTGAACTAGATTTCAGGTAAGCTTTGTGCGAATTACAGAAAATTAAAGAAAGTTGGTTAGCTTCTCAGGAAAAAATAGTATGCACTCTCCTGGCCGTACTTCTGCACCAACCTTGTAGATTTTATCATTCTAATTTATCAGAAAACTGGTGACAAGTGGGCTCATCTTGCCAACTCCAGTCAGTACTGTGATATCCATACCCATTGTTTTATATCTGACACAAATAAAAATGAGCATTAAATATTAAGAGGAAAAAAGGCAAATTTTTAATCAGTTTAATTTCAAATTGAATGCTGAAGTACCATCAGTGTATTTTTCCTGGCTAAGTGACAAAAACAGAACTCTGTTGCTTATGCAATGCATTTAACATGGCATTAAATATCCAGAGTACGGGGGTAGCACGACAAGATGTTGTATAGTATACTGCATCTTGGTGAAGCTCAGAGCTCAAATGAGGCTCAGAGGACAAGAGTAATCTATCTGATGTTACTCTGTGGTTTAGTACTATCTTTCACACAGAATGCTCTTTGAGAGGACAAGAGAAATCTCTCTGATGTTTCTCTGTGGTTTAGTACTATCTTTCACACAGAATGCTCTTTCAGAGGACAAGAGAAATTTCTCTGATGTTGCTCTGTGGTTTAGTTCTACTTTTTACACAAAATGCTCTTTGAGAGGACAAGAGTAATCTCTCTGATGTTTCTCTGTGATGTTGTTCTATCTTGCTAACAGAATGCAATATCAGAGGACAATCTCTCTGATGTTGCTCTGTGGTTTATTTCTATCTTTCACACAGCGGGGTCTTTCAGAGGACAAGGGTAATCTCTCTGAAGTCTGATGTTTCTCTGTGGTTTAGTTCTATCTTTCACATATAATGCTCTTTCAGAGGACAAGGGTAATCTCTCTGATGTTGCTCTGTGGACAATCTTTCACCCAGCGAGGTCTTTCAGAGGACAAGAGTATTCTCTCTGTTATTGTTCTGTGGTGCAGTTCTATCTTTCACATATAATGCTCTTTCAGAGGACAAGGGTAATCTCTGATGCTACTCTGTGGTTTAGTTCTATCTTTCAACTGTGTGACCTCTTTGGATAGTTTGATCAGATTGTGATCAAAATGAGATAGATTTATACTTGTAAAACTTTAAATAATTGCATTCTATTCAGTTTACAGCTTGTTACTTTTCTTCTGCAACAATCCTACTTCATTCCCGATTCTCTCGTTAATCTGAGCTCTGATGCCCGGATGACTTTGCTGGACATAATTTCAGCGCATCTCTCAGAAGAAGAGGAAGACATCGACTCTCGTTCAATTATCGATGAAAAAGCCTTAAACTCTCTGGCGGAGATCTTCGAGAAAGATTGTCATCATGTTATCAAATTTGCAGCCGGTGAAGAAGAGAAAGAGAACTCAGATTTTAAGGTCAGCTATGACAATAAGTTTGAGAGAAAATTTTTTAATGTACATTTCAATTTTTTACTCTTAATTGATTGAGATAAATTGCATAGCTAGAAGGTATTATTTGGGTGAACAGGTGGAGGGGCAAGGGGGGGGGGGATAGGTGGGGTGGTTGTATTGTGGGTGCTGTAAAAGTTATCATTGGGTTTTGGACTCTCTGATGTTGCTTATTCCATTTGCTCTTGAAAGATTTGTTAAAACAATTTCTTAATCAATTAATTATTTGCTTAATTATTTTTACTGATAATTTTTGAACAATATGTATACTTCCTTTTAAATTAGGTTACTAGTTTGTTTCTTTCCATTAGTCTAAGTTTTACCTTCATTACATTTTATCAGAATAAGTAAAATCATTTATAAATCCAGCTCGCATTTGGAATCTAACGTGTTTGGCACCCGTATAAGGTTTTATGTTTTTGTTGGACTGTATTTGTATTTACCGGTACTGTGGCTGAGTGGATAAAGGCGGTGGCATTTGAAGCAATGTGGCTTCGCAATCGGGAGGTTCCGGGTTCGATACCTGGCCGGGTCATAGTAAAGGTGGGTTTTCATCCAAGAGCAATCTACGGTTTTCCCATCTGAAATGACTTTCTAAATTGATAAGATTGCAAATTTGAGTTAAATTGTTAAATTGGAAGCCCCCCCGACGTGTAAGTTGTAATATATAAGCCCTTCTCTCACATTTGTGGTAGCATAAGCGTTGTATACATAACTGCTGATTATTATTATTATAATTATGATTATTATTATTTGTTGTCTGTGTGCAGGTACCCATTGTCATCACCAAGCTTCTTACAGCCCTTTGTATTGCCTCTTCATCTCCATCCAAACCAGCACTATCAATTCTTCAAGGCAGAAAGTCAATTCTTATATCCAGTCTCGGTAAGTTGCAAACTTACTTTCGCTATTATAATACTCTCACTACCTTATTTTGATGTGTAACATTTTGTTCCCTCCTCTCTTACTGTAACTTTCATTTCCATAGCAAACAGAATCAAACTTGGTTAATCTGACCCATGTTTCGTTGTTTTGTGCTTTTCTGTGCCGTGACATCTAGTATTTTAACTGTTATGACAAGACTTCCTGTATTTAAGATGTATATAGGGAGCATTCAGTCATGAAGGTGTCCTGTATCAATCAGGATGTCTGCAACCCTCCCCCACCCCTCCCCCACCCCTCTCCCTCCCCTCACCTCCCCCACCCCTCTCCCTCCCCTCAACACCATAGGGTATCTGGCTCAAAATCCCATCAGGATGGAGATTCTTTTGACCCATTTAAAGTGGCTGCTTTTCTAGTGTCATAGAGTGGAGTCTGTTGTGGATTAGTATTTCTGGTTTACGAGGTTGGAAGTACGTGTTTCGGTTCTGTTCTATCAGTGGTTTCGAAACTGCATTGTTCACCGTAGCTGCTCTGCAGTGACCATGAATCGGGGGCATTGACCTAACCCTTGGGAAAAAGCAAACTATATTAAAACAAAAACTCTTCCATAAATCCGGTCTTTAAATCAGAATACAGAAGAAATACTTATTTTGAAACTTTCAATGTTGTGTATCCCTCTTTTGTGTGGTTCTTTGCTCCAAGTGAAATCTTGAATGCTGTTTTTTTTTTCCTTTTTCTTTGACAGCCATGTAAATAAATAGACTCAAAACCATTTAAACTCTTCAATAACACTATAAACTGTGTCGAAGAATCAACATCTTCTAAAACAATATAAAAAGAAAGAAAAAGTTGCTATGAAACATTTCTTTTTCTGGATTATCCAATGTGAATTGTGAAATAGCGACCTCTATTATGCCTACCATGACATACTCATGGCACTGTTGTTGTCTCTCAAAACTGCTTTTGAAGAAGTCTTTGATGTTTGGTGGCAGACTCAGGCTAAAATGACCCTCTGTCTCGGTCAAGAAAAACCAAGGTTTGACCAAGGCCAGCAGAGAAACCTGGTTGGACATCTATATAGTTTTATGTATAGATTTCCCCATTGTAGTTCATTAAAATATAATTCATTTCAAGAATATATGTACTTTTGTAAGCAATTCCCCCAAAATTTTCCGCAGCCATTTTATAACGGTTTGGTATTGGCAGCTAGGCAGGATGATTGTGTTTCCATGAGATATGACATCTCTTTCACGTAGTAACCCTCAGCATGAAATATAATTGTTTGTTTGTGGTCACAGCAGATGCTGGAAACACTGCCCACTTATTAACAGCAAACGTAAAGTGTTACTCAAGGATTCAGTGTCACTACCTGGCAGGTGTTCCACAGTGTGTGCAAAGGTTCATCATTATGTGTCACCGCTGATGCAATGGCAGGTGCCACCACTCAGTTAATAAAATACCACAAAACACAAGAGACATCAAAGCTCTGCTCTAAGTTCAGTCAGACATTCTCCTCCAACTTAAAGTATTCCAATATTTCAATCATACTCACCTTGATGACTGTTTCTTTATAGTTAATTGTACATAGTGAGCCATCACAACCATGTGATTATGAAATGAGTTTTTGAGTTATTTTTGGAAGTTGGCACATTGGTTTGGGAAGAATTAAAGGATGTGAAGACTCGCCCACA
Organism: Apostichopus californicus; assembly: GCA_020650975.1. NCBI lineage: Eukaryota > Metazoa > Echinodermata > Holothuroidea > Aspidochirotida > Stichopodidae > Apostichopus > Apostichopus californicus. The sequence continues at coordinate 19,118 of JAIPMN010008125.1, forward strand.
AAGAAACGTCTGATGTCGGTAATCAGACCTAGTTTCGAATCAGGTGTAACAGAAGTGTTAGACACCTCCACAGATCCCAGAAAATACACACACAGCTTGCTACCGTCGGTAATTAGACACTAGTGTACAGTCAATACATACAGCTATGGTCTAGATAAAAGATAACAAGGTATCACGTTTCATTACTGTCTGCATTTTGTAGCGACAAGAAGAAAACTTCGCTTGCAAGCAACGGAAAGTTAACTTTTTCAGAGCGCAGCACGCGGTTTGGGGCGAGTCTTCAATGCCTTTAAAGTTTTGACTGAGGGGCTCTGTGATCCATCAAAACTAGAAGTAATGCAAAATTAATGTTTTTATTATATCATTTTAAATCATTGAGATTATTATAAGCTTCTTTTAGGATTTTATGGTAAATTGCTTTCTGATCATTGTGCACACCTTATGCAATTTACATAGCCCATGTAGAGGTTTCACTTTATTGAATGTCAAAATGATACATAATTATCATTTCAAGTGACTGTTAAAAGTCTGTCGCTTCTACAGTTATTGGTGTCAGTTGCAACGTAAAATGCAAATCAAGAGTTCTAAATTTCTTGGGTTTTAATTTCTGTTCATTTGATTGTCTTGGCTCTTGAATACTGTATAAGTGAACTGCACTTACAGTATATGAGATTTTATTGTGTGTAATATGTAGCGACAGCAGTTTATGAATACAAAATTCACTCAAAAAGTTGCATGGACTTTCCTTTTAAAGTTGCTTAAACAGAGCAATCGTCAAGTTGTCGAGCGATTATAAATGAACGCATTTGTTGAATGCAAATAGAGTAACGAATCAAATCATCAACCATACAAAATGTTTGGTAATCTCAGGCTACTGACAACTCTGCAACCCTTAGACATCAACCCAGTTGTGCTTCATGCAAGGGTAGGATGGCCACAGCACAGCCTGGGCCAGAATATTAACTTGTGGTGAGGCATATGCCAGGTGATAGCTGGGGCCCATTTTGGCATAACCAATAAAACGTAATATCAATGACATATATCGGTAACCATAAGAGGTCACCTTAAGACCAGCATCCCCATAAAATCAGTCACAGTTCGGCAGATTTGAACGTCTGAATGAAGGTCGTCTATAAATCACAGTAATACATTGACTTCTTTTAACAGAACAATATCATCACTTGTCCCGTAATGTATATATATATTTATATTGGATTTGTGTAGTACATCAGGATAAGAAAAAAAAAAGTCAACTTTTAGTATTCCATAAAAATCATGAGGATGAACATTTATGTATTGTAGATGTTTGTTTGGCCCTTGCCACTTATTACGACATCAGATCACTTGGTTACATCACATTCTCCCTATCTGGAAGATATAAAAACTGAAAATAGCGAGGTATTCAGACACTTAAAACGTCTCACGAGCCGTCCCACCGGAATTTACGATTCGAGCAAGACGGAGGCGGGAGTCACCTTTAGGTTTCATCCTTCGAGGGTATCTGATACATTTTGACAGTTTTTTTGATACGCTACCACCTACCTAAACAACAACGTGTAATAAAATATTACCTGTCTGACAATAATAGTTTGATAGATTGATATTATGCAAATTGACGTAGATTGGTGCAAATAAAAATACCCAAGCAGACTTAACTGCCAAGGCTGATGGTTTATAATGTTTTCTTTGCATGTTTGGTCTCGTTTACCACGGAAACAATGACACCAATTTTCTAGGTAAGAGAACTAACATAAGAAAGGGGGGGGGGGGAAAGAAAAAAGGTTTTTTTATAAACTCATACCTAAAAGCTCGTATTCAAGCTGTGTTTTCAATATGACCTTCACCAGTAATATCCTATTTCAAGGGAAAACATTTTGAATGGGTTGTAAAATCTGTAATTGGATTTTCATTAATAATGTCAGGTCAGTGTAAAAGCAATGGGATCAACACAGAAAGATATTACCTTCTTCTTCTTCATTTTCATCTTCATTATTTTTTTGGTGTACAAGGTTGCGGGCAGGGGTGGGGGGTCAGGAGAGGAGGTCGTTCAATCCGTTCTTCTTCTGCCGTTTGTATTTTTCACTAAGCATCATGAAGTCGAACACAGACAAACGATCAAATTGTTGATGATAACATGCAGGCTTTGGTTACCAGGTTCTCTGTGGAGGACCACTGTCAGAGTAATTTCAAGCTGTTTCCTAATCCACAATGCCGGTGATCTCTAGACTCGTACCCCTCGTAGTTTTCATAAATGAATTGTTTGCTTGTTTCTGGTCAATACGGTAAAGACGGTGTTGTGCTGGCTGGGATGTCAAGTATTTTTCGAGTGATCACTCTGATCGACTCCTAATTGGGCATCTAAACAAGCTGAATACACTGCTGTGAAAATTCAATCATGCCAACACCTGCACAGACCACTCGCGAAGGTATCACGGTAGCTAAACACTCGAGGGATACGCATCAAAGCTGACATTCTCAATAGCAAACAAATGCCATTTGTTAGAC
>JAIPMN010008128.1:0-16488 GCA_020650975.1 Apostichopus californicus
CAAGCTTAATAGTTCATGTCGGAGAATATGCCAAGTACTAGTAAGCATTTCAATTTGCGTAACTTTCATTTTGACAGCTACGCAACCTAATAGTTTCTATTATAAATCAGTACCTTCAACACGTTCTGTATATACAAACGCTATTGGTTGAGAGTTACCTTGAGTTGGACTCAGTATTGGTTTTAAAAAAATGGACTTGAATATTGGGTGAATTATTAGTATGTGCACAAGTAATAGGGCTACCGTAGGTCACAGTAATTGGTTAAAATTCCTTTCCTAGTAATAATACAACAGACAGGGAATTATATATTTCAATCGAGCAAGATAACAGTTGTCAATTAGGCATATACCCTTTTAAATGGAGATTCCAAGCCTGCGAATACGCAGAAAATGTAACAGCTATAGCGATGTAAGCTACACAAAAGTTTATATCTAAATTATACCCTGAACTTTTGACTTTAGTAAACATCCAGAATAGTCTACGCATGACTAGCTTAGACCTATGGGTCTTTATTAATAAGGCCTAAGCCAGCAATAAACAACAAGCCATCATTTTGGGGGGTTTCAAATTGGAAAATCAAGTTTTTACTGGTTCTTTTGAACAGTGATATAGACCTAAATATTTAAATTGGAAGTTATGTTACTAAAATAGATCAGGGAGGCTGCTCCAGACCTGGCAAACCCACCACCACCATCAGCATATACTTTAGTAATCAGGATATTGACTTATTTATGCTGAGCCTAACTAGTAACGTTAGGCCATTTGTTGACGAAAGAAGGCCTATACCATTCTCGTTTGTAACGATATCATAACTTTTACACGTTTATTCTAGCCAATGCCTATCCAGTAACTGTAAATAAAAGTTAGACTATGGGTAATATAAATAATGAGGCCCTAGTCTAAGTTATATTTGTACCGTTACTAAATACTACAACTACTCAGTACTAGCCTAGGGCCTAGGGCGCTAGTACAGTGAAGTTCTATCTTTGGACACAGAAGACAGGGAAGAGTTATTTGATTCAAACTCGTGACAGCTTATTAGTCATTTATCCCCATAATGAACTTCAATGGCATAAGGTAAAATAATCGTGAAGTAACAATCAAATCCATGGCTTCAATGCACGACATGTTGGAGCACCCTACTAGGCCTAGCTATAACTAGCCGACTCGGACAGCGTAGGCCCTTATAGCGTTAGTAAACTAACGGCAAAAGCCTAAGCACACCCTGGTACAAAGTGCAAGCAACTTTGAACTGATGTTCCCTATTATTAACGCTAAGCCTAGTCTGAATGACTTTAACGGGTGTTATATACAGGCTGTACTTATTGCATAAACGAATGGACGTTTGCAGGACGTGTCGCATGTATTGTTAAATGTGTCGATACATTTTCGATCCTTTTCTAGTCAAAAATATTTTGACTATAATTTCTGGTCGTAAAATTTACAAGGTCGTTTTAAGAGTGTAGCAGTGATCCTATACTTCCTTTTTCAATTTAATCGCCACTCTGTTCCCTGATATGAGCAACCATCACAAGTCGGGGTATGCCATTCGGCACGTTGCCGTTAAATGGCCAACATAGTATACGCAACACGGCTCACATTAGCACAGCTGTTTAAACCTCCATTCCATTGTTACATTTCAAACATACTTCGTGTGGTAATATAATGGACTTATTGCATCTTGAATACGAATATATACTGTCAGTTATATGGCAGCCGCCATTTCTATATAGGTAGGAACTGGGTAATAACTCTGTTATTGACAGAACACCATGATTAATCAGTTTAATTTGTTTAGTATTTTGACATGAACTGTCATTGTAGGTATGTACAGGTTACTATAGTTGTGGAGAGCGCTTATTCAAATAGCTCATCAACAATTAAATATTCCATATGCCTATTCTCATACCTGAAGGGGGGGGGGTGGGGTGGTCATTCAGAAATGGTGAAGGTACAATATTTTGAGTCAAAGTAAGAGACAATTAGAAGTTTTCACATGGTGAGATAATAAATCAGAATGATTCATTTAGGGGATTAGTCAGGAGAAGAAATTGTTTCACTGGTGAGGACACACATAACATAAGTTTATATATGCTTTGCAACATGCAGTGGTGGCAACCTTATTGTGTGTTTTGTCGTTTCCATAACTGTACAATATTTTGGACTCTCGAACAATCCTAACAATATCTTTGTACTTGAGCATATAGCAAAGTTACAGTGTACAAATGTCGCAATATAAGTATAAATACACTGCGTACACGTGATATACAAGACTTTGTCCGAAGCAAAATGACGTTGCTGTTGCTAAGTGAAGTTGTATTTCTTTTGTCATTAGTCAAACGATTTTGAGCAAATACTTCTCCATTGTCTCGGTTTCTTTCACGTTCTCAGTACTAATTATGTCTTTGAATTCCGATTATTGTTCAAGCATGACACGGGTCATTAGAAATCATATTAAAACGTTCACGGTTATGACTACGGATTTCTTGTTACTGATTACACATATGTACACTGGACTTATTCATAGACTTAAGCGTGGCTTGTAAAATTACACGCACGTCATCAACATTCTTTCGTAGAGTTGTGCACAAAATTTGTTTTGTTTTCAGAGCTACAGTTTACAGACTTTGGTTCCTATTGTAGTAAAGTATAAATGTATGTTGCTTCTTTAATCTGTCTAAGTGTGGGTTACACTTATTGGCCTTGCATGTGACTCTCACATGCCCAGGACATGCTGCCTCAAGAAGCAACTATTTACCTATTGAATATTCATGATGTCCTTTACATGGATATTTGAGCAGTTAGGTGGTTTTACTTGTTAAGATTATATACATTATTATGGAACTTTTGTAATTTAATAACATTCACATTTATTGCTACATTAAGGAATATTACATTGTGAAAAGAAAGGTTCTATGGTAATATCCTTACGTCGAGTGAGTGTATGTATATCACTGCCCTGCACCCATGTGGGCACTTCACGCTCTATCGTTGTCCAAGCAACATGCCAGTTTCAGCTGGGCAAAAGTTATTTAAATTGAGCCTTACGTGAAAATTCGATAGTTGTAAAGCTGGTGCTACCTAGTGAGTTGATCATTAAAAAAATCATGTAATATTGTTTAGCACTAAGTTGTGGGTTAAAATGTTGTTTAAGGTCAATTTCTGTGTAAGTTATAGATCGAAATTTACTAAGAGTCTATGGCTTCACTGTGTTAGGTTGCCTATTGAATTAGCGTTGCTAAGATCCAATTTCGAGAGAAATTGCAGTGTTCACAATTGCATACATTTCATTTATCTAATTCTAACCAATTATGTAGAAAGAGATAGGATATTTGTGGTAGCCTGGCAGAGAGATAGTTAATTTAATGTTTGGCTGCATTTGGGAGGACATGTATATTAAATGTTTCTCTGAAGAATGTGTTTTGTCCAAATCTTGGTTGGTTATATTATATAAGGTTAATATTCCCTACATTGAATTGATGTTGAATTAGTATAGAATTCCCTTTTACAATTATGAGTTTAAGGAATTATCATTAATTTGTGTAGATTTGTTTCAAGATGCTGTTAGATAAAAGGTGATATAAATTCATAAGGTTCTATACTAAATTTGGTATGTGTTAGTGTGTTGTTCTAGTCACATGGGTGAATAGCGGGCTATTGTAGTTTGAGAGGTGGCCCATGTGCTCACCAAGAACAAAGGGTTCTTGTCTAGGTCAGTCTGACACACTGTAGGTGCTATGTATTCAGCTTAGGCTACGGCCTAACGCTATGTAGGTGTTATGGACCCAACTTAGGTTATGGCCTAACACAGTAATCTTATAGAGGCCAGCTTGGGTTAGCAGCCTAACACACCACGGCTATGTGGGCCTATATGGATGATTTATTTTAATAGACCTATATGTACGATAATATGCTCAATTGTTTATATGCAACTAGTTTTATTGTTTTAAGCTTCATTATTCATTATATCTTTATTTTGTTTGTCTTGTGTAATTATACTCCATATGTAATAATTTAAATAGGACAACTATGTCCCACATGACTTAGGTGGTGTGACACACTACAGTATCTAACAGGTAATTAGGGGTCTTGCAGCAGTATACTTAAGTGTTAGTTTTAGGTATTTTATGTGTTTACGTCACTCTTTCTAATAGACTTCAGGTCGTGTAGTATATTGTGCGACGTGACTCACTGAGGATGTCCTTGGGTTTACGGAGTCGCTGATAACTTATTCATTTGGGTCTGGTGAGTAATGAGTTGAATAGGGTGCAGTTGGCAGGAACATTCCGTGTCTCACCAGGTCTTTTTATACTATCGTTCTTTATTTTTAATAGTTTTGGTAATAATCGTGAGACCTTCTGATGTGCTGAGTTAAGAGGTGTAGTGGTATAAAGGATTCATAAGGCTAATATTGTATAGACATATCATAGGTCTGATGTGTATAGATTGTAGTTAGTGTCAATGACATTATGCTTCGTTCAGCCGTTTACATTTATTATATCTATTCCGTGCGTAACATGAGTTATGGCTTTCGGTCCCTATAGGTAAAGCTCCATTGCTGTTTATGATTACTTATTGCTATTTACAGTGTCCCTGGGTTACATAACTGTTTGTTATTAAAATGTCATCATTCTAATGCAAGGTGTACCATGTATGTTTATTATTAATTTAATAGGATTTTGTTAATAGTTTTTGTTGATGACAGCTCTCTCTGGTTGAAGTCACTTTGGTGAATCCCTGATCTGTTTCCAGTTACATTGGGCATTCATTGCATAAATACTGTATTCAAATGTTTTGTCGTTGTGTGTAGATTCCTTTGAAGTTGTAGTTTCAAATTGCATCAACATTTCGGTGCTTGCTTCATCATTATTGGTTATGTGCTACATGCGTGGTAACTTTTATGCAGTTGTGCATTGCTTCTTCTAGCAATGGGACATAAAGCCTGGGCTTCGTTGTAGTCTGCACACAGTGAACATTTTTTGTACTATTATCATGATCATGTAATCTCATATTCTATGTTCTCATAGGCTCGTTGCTTTTGACCTTGGCGTGTATAGAGGTCTAGGAAGTAAGGAAGATTATTTGAACCAAAAGATTGTCGTCACTGTCATCATTTGTTTGGTGTGGCCCGCTGCATTGCTCCCTGCTTTCCCGCTTCCTTTCACTATTTTAGAGGACACGAATACGTCCTTTCATGGTAAAGATTTATTAAAATATGAGCATATAGGCTATGTTTTAGTTTGTTTTTAAAAAATGGTCACTATGAGACATTTTTGTTATGTTGTAGGTTGGTAGGTATAAACCTTTTCCATATCTAATTATTCAAAGTATCCAATTGTTTTGAAGTGATAATTTGTGGATGTTTGGATCAAATGGAAAGCCTCCTACAAAGTGTAATTTCCTCAATCAAACTATTATAACAAGAAAACATTTCAATTTGGTTTAGCGAACAGCTTTTTTGAGGTCAACTCCAGCAATTACATCCACCACACCCAATAACATCCACCATATCCAATTCAGCCTCATAGAGGTGGTTACAAGGAACGTTACTACATTTCAAGTTTAGTGTCTGGTTCATTGAAGCTGAATGTATGGATGGTCAGAACTCTCCTTGCTTTCATTCTCTTTGATGTGAGATTGGCTATATAAACATATTTTTCTTTCTTGATTCTTAGCCATCTACCTAATACAAGAGTTATACCAAAGACCAACAGCATTAATACCGACAAAGCTTGTTCATTTTGAAACAATAAACAGGTTACTTGCTTTGCTGCTAGAATAACACCCCTTCGACGGAGTGGAAAAGCTAGAGGTGTACCTGGTTTCAATGTACCAAGTAATGACTCTGTGTACTTAAAAATAAAGGTGAAGATTACGACAAATTATTACAAAACGGAACAAAAACTGCCCATCTCATATACGTTAGGCAAAGCATGTAAACACAGTATGGTATGAATATTCATCAATAACAGTACCTCGATCACCTAATTACTACATAACTCTACATGTAAACACGAAATACGATACTTAACCTACTACTACTACCTATACATTCAGTGAATTTGCTGGAATATAAGTTTAATGGTAAGCTCGTTGAGCCTCACCGAATGTTCGAGTTTGAAAAAAGAGAGCCTCGATCCGAGTGATCAATCCACAGTAATCTACGTTACATTAAAGGTCTCGGATAAGGAAAAATGGACTCAAACATTGGTAGGCCTAGACCTACATCCAATATGTTGCATTAGGCTTATCGCACGACCTAGGCTACGTTCTGTGCTGTTCTTTGCAGATACAGATTCGCCTATATTTCCTTCGCGGCTTGGTTCTTTGTGCTTTTCGTTATTATTAGTTCGTCACTTCGTTCTTTTGTCAGGTTTCTTGCAGTAACTAATTTGCTTCCATGCTTGCAAAATCGGACATTAGCTAAATGTAGTAAAAAATCGGATAATGATTAGGATACTATAAATTTAATGTGTGTACTGTGTGGATACTATGTGTAGACTAGTACATGTGCACTTGTACTATTTAGTTTACTTGTTACGTTGTTGGGTTTTCTTCTTACTTAAAATGCACTACCTAATATTATTTCTTTGGCTTGTTCAAACAAAGGGACGCGGTTAAATTGAATACATTATTTGTACCACACATTATCGATTTTTATACTTTTGATCGTTTTTCTTCTCTTCTTCGGAAGCATTATACAGGATTCCATGCCGAAGTTTCTTTATTTGCCTAAATTGTTTGGATGGACTTCGTAAACGGTATGCCAATATTTAGACATAAATATATAATGTATGTCTTAGTTCAAACACACAGTACAACTTTAATGGCAGAACAATTTCTGTGTATGCCATGCAAAAACCAATTTGCGCCTGTATACAGGTATTGTACATCGTTGCCTGTTGCAAACAACAGAAACCCCATTGTTGACAACCGATGACATTTTGGTTTATATAGTCTTGCACGAAATATGACCAAGGGACAATGGTATTGACAAACACAGCATTGAAACCTGATTCAAAGCTATCCGAAGTATTTTCGATGTTGTTCTTAAAATTCATTTCCATTTCAATTGTGATCTCAAGCGTTGGAGGAACAGACATGTAAATGTACTCTGTAAAGTATACTGACATCAACAACATTAAATTATGCAATTATATTAAAATAAGTATTACTTTGCCCACCAAATCCCATTAATGTGTTCCATAATTAATTTTCGCAAGGTCAAGAAGCAACTCCGAAAAGTCTTTTGACTTTGCTCTGTTACTTTTAGAGTCGTTCGGTTCGCTTGAATTTTCGTTTTGTCTGTCTTCGTTATTGCTTCTCTGAACCAGATCGTAAATGGCATCACCAAGAAAAGCCACGTCTATGCCAAAACCATAGGCCACTCAAAACAATGGATGGCGCAGAAATCCCACTAACAACCCTTGCGACTGCTCCTTCTACTTTAGCAAGATCTCTAGCGTATGTAAATAAAGGGGTAAAACTTTGAATCATATTTTATTCACATTGTTTACTGGCAGTATGGTCCCACCTTTTGTAAGCACTTTATTGCATATACCTTTAACAAGGCAGTATTACCTTGTTTAGTAAGCAGTACATCAATTCAGAGGAATATTTTGGATATACACCTTTATATCGATAGAAATGGTAACGATTGTTGATTTCATATATGATAAGTTTCACTAATTTGGGGCTTAATATGTATTCAAATATACAAATTTGGTCCCCAAATAGTGTATTTTATGTTACATTACTATTATCTCATATATTTCCAATCATTTTGGCTAAATTTGTGGAAATTGGTTGAAAAGTGACCAAGTTATTAGGATTGTAATAAGAACTGTGGACACGCCCCTCCACCAGATTATACAATACATTAACAATACACATATATACAATACAAGTATATACACGCACACGCCCACCTGCACAGGCACACGCGCACAGTACCTGCATTGTGCAAGTTGTTCTTACAACGCTTTTGTGACGCTATCCCAAAATTCATTGCATCTCTGTGTAAGAAAGCCTGTAAAGAAAATGTTATTTATAAGATTTTTGAAAATAGGTGTAGGGTGCGCGAGATATGATCTATTTTCAACAATGAAGAGTTTTTCAACTGTTTGTCTGTGTTTGAACGGGTTTTTGGCAATATTCCGATGACAATTAAAATGCCCAATTCTATATAGCCCTGATCTTTGCAGGGTAGTATTTTATTTGTTGGGCTTGTTCTAGAACAATATTAAAGGTGCTGGCCTGTTTCTAAGTGGCGCCTATATTTGTTTTATATTTAAAACACAACTTATAGTTTCTATTATAAATCATTACCGTCCACACGTTCTGTATATACATACACCATTGTTTGAGAGTTACCTTAAGTTGGGCTCAGTGAAGTGTATAGATCTGGCGCAGTGACAGGGGTGTACGTTTCAAAAAAAAAAGATTTACTTGAATATTGGGTGAATTAGTAGCCTGTGCACAAGTAATAGGCTACGATAGGTCAGAGTAACTGGTTAAAATTCCTTTCCTAGTGATAATACAGCGTACATGGAATTAGATATTTCATACAGGGAATTATATATTTCAATCGAGCATGATAACAGTTGTCAATTAGGCATATACCCTTTTCTATGGCTATTTCATGCCTGCGAATACGCAGCAAATATAACTACAATAGCGATATAAGGTACACAAAAAATTATATCTAAATTATATATACCCTGAACTTTTGACTTTAGTAACACTTTTGAACAGTGATATAGACCTAGGGGCTTAGGCTAGGCCTAGTATTTTAACGACTGTGCACCATTGTCATTTAGATTGGCTAGCATTCTAAACAAGTTCGTTCTGCATCTGCGTGTAGCCTATCAGTCACTATCAGCATTTACTTATTTAGATTCGCACGGCTCCTGCAGGTTGGCAAAAACAAAAGATAAACAAAAACATACAATTATTGTTTGTTGTTGTAATATTGGTAGGCACACAAGCAAAATATTCAGAATGGAAGTTATATTACTTAAATAAATCAGGGAGGCTGCTCCAGACCTGGCAAACCTACCATCATTATCAGCATATATTATATTAATTAGGATATATACTTATTTATGCTCAGCCCAACTAGTAACGTTAGGCCATTTGTTGACGAAAGAAGGCCTATACCATTCTCGTTTGTAACGATATCACAACTTTTACATGTTTATTCTAGCCAATGCCTATCCAGTAACTGTAAATACACATTAGACTAGTGGTTATATGCATATGTAGGCCCTAGTCTAGGTTATAGTTGTACCGTTACTAAATATTCCTACTACTCAGTACTAGCCTAGGGCCTAGGGCGTTCGTACAGTGAAGTTCTATCTTTGGACACAGATGACAGAGAAGAGTTATTTTATACAAACTCGTGACCGTTTGTTAGTCATATATCCCCAAAATGAACATCGATGGCATAAGGTGAAAGAATCGTGAGGTTACAATCAAATCTGTGGCTTCAATGCACGAAATATTTGAGCACCCTATACGTACTAGGCCTAGCTATATCTAGCCGACCAGGACAGCGTCGGCTCTAAGAGCGTTAGTAAACTAACGACAATAGCCTAAACACACCCTGGAACAAAATGCAAGCAACTTTGAACTGATGGTGGCATACTCCTATAAGAGTCTATATCCATCCGCTCGATTGTTCTCCTTCAGGAAAAGTTCCAAAAAGCAGCAAGAGAACATCTTTTGTGACCTGTTATCAATCATGATCTAGTTTTTTTGTGGATTGCATGTTGAAGAACATGAATGGAAGTACATGTGTTGAGAAAATTGGGTCAATTGAGGCAAGTTTAGACCCCTTTAGGCCTCCCAGGAGCAGCGTAGGAAATGTGTTTACCACTGAGTGAAGAGGTTTGTTTACAAGTGACGAAAACTTCCGGCTCGAATAGGAAAATATCTACACGGTCATGATACAAAAAATTGATAGTGGCATGAAAGGCCAATTTGTCAGCTATCCGGTGATGGTTAGCGTTTAGCTAGTGAAAACTTCTATCTAGACATAGCCTAGTTGAATGACTTCAACGGGTGTTATAAATACCGGCTATACTCATTGCATAAACGTTGGCAGGACGTGTCGCCTGTACTGTTAAATGTGTCGATGTATTGTGTTAACCCCTAGTAATAGTTTTCTTACTTTGTGTATTATTGGTCTAGGCCAATGTTTGCGCGCCAACAAGTATGTTAAAGTCAAACGTCTGAATTCCATAAGCAAACTAATAAAAAACTCAGCTGTGACTCCGGATATCTTGTCAGTTGTCGGCTGATAAACTTCTTAATTATCTAGATCAGAGTTACCGTAACGAGAATATCTTGTCAAAACGATTTTTTCTAGTCAAAAATAGTTTGACTAGAATTTCTGGTCGGAAAAATTACAAGGTCGTTTTAAGAGTGTAGCAGTGATGTGAATTTAATCACCACTTTATTCCCTGACAGGTGTAACCATCACCAGTGGGAGTTTACTATTCTTCAAGTTATTGTTAAATGGCCAACAAAGTTTACGCAACAATGCTCACATTAGCACACCTGTTAAAACCCCTTCCCTGCCCTTCCATTGTCACATTTCATACAGACTTCTTGTGGTAATATAATGGACTAATTGAATAGGAATATATACTGTCAGTTACATGGCAGCCGCCATTTCTATATAGGTAAGAACTGGATAATAACTCTGTTATTTACAGAACACCATGATTAATCGGTTTTATTTGATTAGTATTCTGTATTAAATATTGCACCGCCGTTTGACCTGCACTATCATTGTAGGTATGTACAGTTTACTATAGTTGTGGGGAGTGTTTATTCAAATTACCCATCAACAATAAATTGTTCCATATTCCTATGCTCATACCTTTGATAATACAATAGTTGAAGGGGTGGGGGTTGGGTGGGGTTTATCATTACGAAATGGTGAAGGTGCAATATTTTGAGTCAAAGTATGAAACAATTAGAAGTTTTCACATGGTGTGGTAATAAATCGGAATGATTCACGTAGGGGATTAGTCAGGAGAAGAAATCGTTTCACTGGTGAGGACACACATAACATAACGTAAGTTTATATATGCTTCACAACATGCAATGGTGGCAACCTAATTGTGTGTTTTGTCGTTTCCATAACTGAATAATATTCTGGAATCTCGAACAATCCTAACAATATCTTACTTGAGCATGTAGCAACGTTACAGTGTACAAATGACGCAATATAAGTATAAATACACTGCGTACTCGTGATATACAAAACATTGCCCGAAGCAAAATGGCGTTGCCTTTGCTAAGTGAATTTACATTTCTGTTATCACTGGTTATATGATTTTGAGCGAATCCTTCTCCATTGTCTTGGTTTCTTTCACGTTTTCAGTACTACGTATGTCTATGAATTCCGATTATTGTTCAAGCATGATACGGTTCAGTAGCCAATCATAGTAAAACGTTCACGGTTATGACTACGTGATTCTTGTTACTGATTACACATATGTACACTATGCTTATCCATAGACCTTAGCGTGGCTTGCAAAATTACACGCACGTCATCAACATTCTTTCGTAGAGTTTTGCACAATTTTTTGTTTGTTTTCAGAGCTACAGTTTACAGATTTAGTTCCTATTTTAGAGGAAACGACTACGTCCTTTCATTTTAAAGATTTATGGAAATATGAGCAAATAGGCTTAGTTTTAGTTTGTTTGTTAAAAAGGAGTCGCTATGAGACATGTTTGTTATGTTGTAGGTTGGTAGATAGGTAGAAACCTTTTCCATATCTTATGATTCAAAGTATTCAACTGTTGAATTATACAACCGATATTCACTCAACCGTTTGAAGTGATGAATTTTGGATGTTTGGATCAAATGGAAAGCCTCCTACAAAGTGTAATTTCTTCTCAATCAAACTATTACTACAAGAAAACATATCAATTGGTTTAGCGAGCAGCTATTTCGAAGTAAACTCCAGCAATAGCATCCACCACACCCAATACTGCCTCATAGAGGTGGTTACAAGGAACGTTATTACATATCAAGTTTAGTGGCTGGTTCATTGGAGCTGAATGTATGGATAGTCAGAACTCTCCTCGCTTTCATTCTCTTTGATGTGAAATAGGCAATAGAAACAGCTTATTCTTTCCTGATTCTTAGCCATCTACCTAATACAAGAGTTATACTTAAGACCAACAGCATTAATCCTAACAAAGCTTGATCATTTTGAAGCATTACACAGGTTAATTGTATTGCTGTTTGCATGACACACCTTTGGAAGAATTGGATTTACGCAAGTATATGAAAAACACGCACTTCGTTTCTTTTTCCTAATTTGAAGAGTTTACGTGTTGTTGAAGAATTCTGTCAAAAATATTGAATTTACAAGCATTATTTAGATGAAAATCGTCAGTAATGGACGGAATGTTTGTACGTATTTCGTTGACTTATGTACGTCAACGCAGAACAGTAGGTAGAGTTGCGACAACTCACAAGTCACCGCCATTTTGCATCATTTGATACATTTTGCGTATTTGTTAGATGTGGTAATTCTCTTCTACGCTGTTGATAAAGTCAGTAACTAAACTCTGAACTTACGAAAATCCGTCATGACGCGTGCCAGAATATTCAAATGAGGGTAAATTGGTCAATGGATAGGAGATCGTTCATGGCGGTCAGTTGGGTGCGAAAAAGTGGACCCAGGGTCATCTCTTCCCTATCTTCGATCGCCAGTCGATGTAAAATGGTTCAGTCGGTTGAGTTTTGCATTCAGCTGGGCAGAGTTGGACCACTACTGCGAGTGGAATCGACCCCACTCATTTTAAGACACATAACATAAAGTATTTATTAGGAAAATCTTACGGTTTGCCTACCTATTCAGACATAATTAATAGTATACACGTGCCACAAAATGCTCCATTTGACTTCATTGTTTTCTCCGGCTTCAATGACCCCAGTGCAGTCCATCTCTTTTATAAAATTCTATATTTGTTTCTGGCCCTTCCACAAGAGCCCAGTCCCCTAACTAAGTCAGTTGGAGAAAATTGGAATTTGCTGCCTCCACCTTCGAAATCCTGTGCACTCGACTGTGGCTTTCTACTAAGCAGAATGTGCATGGTAACACTGGCGGATAGATAGCTAGACCATTAAATGTGTCTCCCTGGTTAATATGCTGCAAATGTGATATGCATATAGCCCTACTAAAACCGCTCACTTTAGTAAATATGCAATGACCATAACTATGGTTCTTTTGTTTTTTGAAATTACCATTCAACCATATCAGAAACGAGCTATATATGGACTAGTACACATGAGTGTCGTATACCTATATCAAGTATACGTACAGACAACCAGGGTAATCTAAACATTACAGTAGCAAAACATTAGAGTTGTTTGAGCAAAATCAATACACAACGTCAGGCTTTATATGTTTATCTATGCAGTCCATCTCTTTTATAAAATTCTATATTTGTTTCTGGCCCTTCCACAAAAGCCCAGTCCCCTCACTAAGTCAGTTGGAGAAAATTGGGAATTTGCTGCCTCCACCTTCGAAATCCTGTGCACTCAACTGTGGCTTTCTACTAAGCAGAATGTGCCTTGTAACACTGGCAGATAGATTGGTAGACCATTAAATGTGTCTCCCTGGTTAATATGCTGCAAATGTGATATGAATACAGCCCTTCGCAAACGGCTTACTTTAGTGAATAAGCAATGACCATAACTATGGTTCTTTTGTCTTTTGAAATTACCATTTAACCATACCAGAAACGAGCTATATATGGACTAGTGCATATGGGTGTCGTATACCTAAACCAAGTATACGTACAGACAACTAGGGTAATCTAAACATTACAGTAGCAAAACATTAGAGTTGCACTGTATGTTTGAGCAAAATCAATACACAACGTCAGGCTTTATATGTTTCTCTATATTGCAATTAAAAACTGGCGGTGTCCCTGGTTTAAATGTACCAAGTAATGACTCTGTAAAAATACAGGTGAAGATTACCAAACATTTTTACAAAATGGTTCAACTCGTAAAAATGTTTTTGAAAATAACTGACTACATTACAAACGTTAAGCAACGACTCATATACACACAGTAGGGTATGAATATTCATCACTTACAGTACCTCGATCAGCAAATCACTACATCACACTACATGTAAACACGAAATACGATTACTTAACCTACTACTGACTATATATTCAGTAAATTTGCTGGACAATAAGTGGTAATGGTAAGTTCTTTGAGCCTCATCGAATGTTCGAGATTGAAAAGAGGGCCTCGATTCGAGTTATCAATCCACAATAATCTACGTTACCTTAAAGGTCTCGAATGAAGAAAAATACCTTCAAACAAAATAAGGTCTATGCCTTGATCCAATATGTTGAATTAGGCATATCGCACGAGCCACGTTCTGTGCTGTTCTTCGCAGATACAGATTCGCCTTTTACTATATTTCATTCGCGGCTTGGTTCTTCGTGCCTTTCGTTGAGGATTAGTTAGTCACTTTGTTCTTTTGTCAGGTTTCTTGCTTCCATGCTTGCAAAAGCGGAATTTATGAAAAAACAGTAACAATCGGATTAAGATACTATATATGTGTACTGTGTGGATACTTTGTGTAGACTAGTACATGTGCACTTGTACTATTTAGTTTACTTGTGAAGTTGTTTGGTATGAAAGATGAGTTGTGGGTTGTTTCCTCCTTACTTCATATGCATTTACTAATATACTTCCATTGGCTTGTTCAAACAAATGGGCGCGACTAAATTTATATAATTTTGTGTACCAATCATTATCGATATTCATACTTTTGATCGTATAATTATAATACTTTTTTTTGGAAAGAATTATAACAGGATTCCTTGTCAAAGCTAATTTATTTACCTAAATTGTTTGGATGGACTGCTTAAACGGTATGCCAATATTTTGGACATAAATATTTAATGTATACCTTTGTTCAAACCAACAGTAAAACTTTAACGGCAGAATAATTTCTGTGTATTCCATGTTACAAAATATTTGAGCCTATACACAGGTATTGTACCTCGTTGCCTGTTGCAAACAACAGAAACCCCCTGAATGACAACCAATGTCATTTTGGGTTATATAATCTTGCACGAAAAATGTCCAAGGGACAACGGTATTGACAAACACAGCATTGAAACATGATTCAAAGCTATCCGCAGTATTTTCGCTGTTGTTTTCGGTTCCATTTCCATTGTGATCTTGAGGGTTGGAGAAACAGACATTTAAATGTACTCTGGAAAGTATATTGACAAACGTCAACATTATGTTAATATATTATATTAATATTAAAATAAATGTTAATCTGCCCCGAAAATCTTATTAATGGGTTCCATATTTTTTGCAAGGTCGAGGAGCAGCTCCGAAAAATCTTCTGACTTTGCTCTGCTACTTTCGGCGCCATTATTTTCTTTTCGTCTTTCTACTTAGCAAGATCATTTCTAGCCTGTGTAGATAAAGGGGAAAAACTTTGAATCATATTCACATTGTTTACTGGCAGCATGGTCGCACGTTTGTAAGACCTTTCTTGTATATTCCTTTTACAAGGCAGTGTTACCTAGTTTACAAGAAACTTTATATCAATGGAAAGAGCAACAATTGTTGATTTCATATCTGATAATTTTCACTAGTATTGGGCTAATTTTATCTGCAAATATGCAAATTAGGTCCCCCAAGTAGCTTATTTTGGAATACATACTACCAATAGTGATAACATTTTATTTTTGGTTTATTTTATGTCAATATAGTAGTATCTTAAATAGTTCTTATCATTTGAGGCTAAAATTGTGGAAATTGGTTGCACAATGAACGAGAGTTTTACAACATTTATGACGGTGCTGGCCTGTTTCTAAGTAAAACAAAGATTTCTTTTTGAAAATTAAAAGGTCAAAATGTATAATTTTCACACTTTCTGAATCAAAACAATGGTTGAACCAAATTTTTTGAAATAATCATCAATATCATAGGTTTTTTTTTGAATATATAAATATTTCAGCTTTGTTCTAGCACTTAAACTAACATCAAGAGAATCGTTGGATAGATACAATTTGTTCAAAGTGTAAAGTGTTTACAAAATATTGCTGCTTCATTGCTCTAAAATATTTTGGTAAGCATAGAACTGGTGATGATTGTCATGTACTTTCAATATTTCAAAGTCGGCCGTGAATTATAAGTATATTCAAATATCGGATAAGTTATCATTTATCCGATTTTATCAATTTAACTTACTAGCAGAGGAAAACAAATCTCTCTAAAAGTCTTTTACTGATCTTAACAGCTCCAAGTAAATAGTAACACGTTAAAACATAGACGGTTTACTTTGTCCATTCAATGCAATTTTTATTCGCGCAGCTTTGCTCTATGGAGTCCGATATGTTCATGCACACCCACGGTTATTATAGTTATCTTAGACATTTCAAAGCTGACGAGTACGTTCTATTAGTTATATCAGTTC
>JAIPMN010008129.1:0-15699 GCA_020650975.1 Apostichopus californicus
GTATGCATATATAGCTAGATCTTCATATCCAAATATCTTTTGCACCTAAGTTTTAATATGGTTGGATAAAGTAACTAAAAAATGATTTTAAGGACCATTTGTTCTAGCTTTTCTAAACTTTTGTATTTGACATTGAAAGATTGACTATTGGATGGTTGTCTTGTTTTTTTATCAGGAGGAAGAAAAGAAGAAGAAAGAAGAGGAGGAGAAAAAGAAAAAAGAAGAAGAACAGAAGAGACTGGAAGCCCTGGAGAAGATACCGGAGGAAGAGCCGCTGACCAAAGAGTCTCTGGACGACTTTGTGAACAGGATGCTGCCAGGTTGTCTGACCCTGATGGACGATGTACCGGACATAGTAGCAAGGTAATGAATGGCCTAACGATCCTAATTAATAGGGCCGACGACCTCCATAAAAACATCTACCATTTAATTATGTGGGCATAATAAACTCTTCTTTGAAGAGTGTACTTTTTTAAGTGATCCACAAGATATATGTCAATGCGATATCAACAATGTATGCTGGACTTTGGAGTGATGATGTCATCAAGGTCATGATTATAGGGGACTCCCCCTTTTCATGAATGTCCTTGTATTCGTACTGTCTGACCCTGGTATCAGCTATGTTGTTGTTTCTTTCTGTCGTTTATCATGTAACGATCTTTTCGTTAAGTTATTAGGGGTTCAATTGAGTGACATGGGGAATGTAATGGGGATCTTTAAAGTTTAAGCAGAGGGCACCGTCGTATCAGTCCTAACAGAGCCGTGGCTCTGGGTCATAATGCATGTGAACTATCACTGTTTACAGGTATCCAAAGGTTTTGAAAAGAGCTGTAAGATATCTAAACCTATGTGCTAGTCGAGAAGATATGTTCCAATATGTCTGGTCCACAATAGTTGCGAAAATAATGGCAGGTATAACGTCCAGTATATTCTATATCGGAGACTCGGATACAATGACACTGATGCTCAAGGCTTAAACTCAGTTTAGCAAACGTGATTGAAAATGCCTCAAAGAAGCTTTCTGATTGGTTTACAACCAGACGTATGTCAAGTTTCCAAATGAACAACATGTGGTTGCTGGAATATTCTAGTTATCAGTGGTGAAAACCGTATGTTAGTTCGAACATGTCACTCTATCTGTGCATAAGGGAATGTGCATGAAGTTTGCCCAGAAGTGTCAGTCACAGATTTCTCAAATGAATTCTCAGTGTTTTCAGAGACTGTAGCTTGTCAAATATCACAGCGCCCTCTGTTGATTTTGGGCTGGAGATTCCCATTAGGTTGTACTGTGACATTCCTAAAATTCATATTCTAATTTTTCCAATCATTTTTATGGTTCATTCTTTGCCCATTTAACATCACTCTGTGAGTAATGAGACAAAAGTAGCTGAAAAAAAGTAGTGAACATTCTTGATCGCCCCTACAGGTCCTTGGGATGCAAAACGTCTAAAAAACTATAGCTCATTGTATGTGGAATTTGAAATATTCAGTAGAGTGTTATTTTTTTAGTAGCCAACTTAATGCATGGAAATATTAAACATCTAGTTTTCCTTTCCGTTTCCATTGCATACAGAGTCTGTGATTTGCTAGTCATAGCCAATGAGAGGAATGGAGTTCGATGGAGGGATGACATGTTACAGGTTCTGATTGACCAAGTAAGTGCCCATTTAGTCATGGTTTGTACAGGAGGCCTTTCTTCCGTACTGTAGATCATTGCAATAGAATGACTCAAGCCTGCCGCACACTGCTCGACCAAAAGAAACAGAGAAATGCACCAACTCGGCCGTACTGCTTGGGGTGACCTAGAGGAGTTGTTGCACAGTATCTGATGATCATCCATGTTATGACGGTCGAGTTCAGTTGCGTCAAGAATTGCAATGTAGAGCTGGCTTAAAAACGTTTGGAAGTTAGTCGTAGTCAAAGTAGATGGAACATACCTGAAGAATAGCAGCAAAAGAAAGCTTCAAGTTGACCTTTTCTTCGATTAGACAATTTCTCGATTAATCCTATGTTTATGTAGATGTTTGTTGTATCTTGTAAGACAAGAGGAAACCTGTATAAGTGCTAAGTAATTCACGGATCTTGCGTAACTGTCAGTACATAATCACATCAACTAGTAAGTGCATTGTAACAAGACAGAGACAGCCAAAGCAAAAAATAATCTAGTTTTGAAAGAATTTTAAGTAGAATTAGTTAAATTGCACAACCAATTCCTGGTGTTTTGTTCAAAAACATGAAATGACAGAGAAGTTATGGTCAAATTATTGTATAGGGTAGCGTGAATGAGAGCTGAATATATCCCCCTCCCTCCCTCCCCCTCCCCCATTGTTGCTAAGACCAAAGGTCCCCTAAGCATTTACGTCTAATTAATTCAACAGATTGCTGAGAATGCCCGTCTCTTGAAACAACTGGTCCTGGTGGACTCAGTTGGAGCTCAGCAAGAGAACAAATACCAACTAAACAGTGTACCACAATCTCCTAGACTAGCAGCGAGGATCCATCTTCTTTGTCTCTTGTTTGACGTAAGTGTAGCGAGCTAACGAGTATATTGAAAGTTTTTTGTACTTATAATTCTACAAGGGCCAGACAGGACCATTGGTTGGTCCAAAGGACCGACGAGAGAGAAAGCTAAAATCTCTAATACATCTAGATAGAGCAATGTCCAGTGTTGGACCAGTGGGTCACTGAAGCCTAGGCCCTTTGTTTTTGTAGGGTTGGGACGGGGGTGGGGAGGGCATCTATTGAGAGCCCCTGATATATAGAGACACCATACTTATCAACTTGTCACACTGTATTAAGGTCTTTATCAAAAGGATGCTGAGTCAGGTTTTAATTCCATTCAGTCTACTTTTATTACTGAATAATCAAATCGCCCTGAAATCCGTACTGTAGGAACTTTAGAGTAATTCTGGAGCATGGCACAGTTGTTTGTATAAAGACAGTTGAACTGATTATTATTAATAGACCCAGATTTTGCAGCATTCAATAATTATGGCCATCATGAAAAACCGAACGTTGCAGAGAACAAAACGATATTTTCTGCAGGATGATAATATATTACAATCTCCATTTTGAAAAAAGAGAGGGAAAAGCACCAGAACAGGACTCCTGGTTACACGTTATTGAATGTACTGTGGCCACTGAATGGCACCCTGCAGCAATCAGATTGCTTTATAAGGCTTTATGGCTTTATGCCAACAAGAAATTGGGTATTAAAGTCAGTTGGTAGAGTACAGGGTTTGTAATTCTGAGGTCACTGGTTAGAATCCCACGATAGTAAAACAAATAATATTGTTTTTAACTTTAATATTCATTTCTCATGTTTGTACAGACGTAACACTACATACAGTTCAGTAGAACAATAACATATGATTGGAACTAGAAATTATAAATACTGTTGTCAAAAGCTAACAAGAAGCTATAAAAACAGAACAAAAAACATTTCTGAGTATGTCTCTGGTCATTTCTCTTACCCTTAGGAGATGAAGATGCCATGTGCAAAGATGATTGAGTCTTCTGGTGTCCTGGATGTCTTTGTTAGCCTTGTAAATGTCTCTCAGCAGTATCTCAGCTCAAGCACGGAAGCTACAACTCCAAAGTAAGTATTCAACAGTGATATCACTCTCCTGTTTTTTTGCAATTGTCTGTCAAATAAATTTCTCCCATACTTCATAAAGAACTAGGAAATCGGTTGACATTTTCATCATTGAATGAGTCACCTAATGTCTTGTAAGCGTCATTGATGGGTTCATTTTAGTTGCATAGTTTATTGCTATGTAAGTATATTTCAGTAGACTGTGAACAGACTCATATTTCAAATTCCCATTAGTCTCGTTGGAACTTAAACTTGAGGTCTAGGTAATAACGTAGCAGCTTGTATGAGACTGATGCAGTCCTCTCTCATATCACATCATGTTTAAATTGTCTTTCATGAAATAGTTTAATCTGTTCTCATTTGTTGTAACATTAATGTTCTCTCGATGTGTTTCAAGGTGGCTGGCCCCTCTTTTGCTTCTGTTGGATCTATATGAGAAAGCTGTGGTGTCTTTCAGAAGGAAACTCTCCTGGGTGGTAAGTTTCGTTTCTTTCTCTTTTTTCTTCCTTTTTTTTTTTTCTTTCTTAGTTTTCATATCTCACGTATGCAGAAATTCAAATAACTGTTCGTTTCAACAGGACTCATAGATTTTATTAAAGAATTGTTTGAAATTCAGCTTTGTAATTAAGTGAGCATTTCTCTCTGTGCATCCTTCCTTGCTCTCATAATTATTTTCATCTCTCAAGATGACTGCCGATGCCATCTTTGTCTCTCTAGAATATGTATGGCCCCCTCTGCATTTCCAAGTGAGTAAGGAATGTCTACTACGAACCTTTAAAATAAATTTGTGTTTTCGGGACCCTTCCTCTTACCTCCAATATCCAGAATACCGCCTCCCATTACTGGAAATGGTTTGACGACTCCTCCGGTCGATGGAGTCCGTACAGCAGAGGGAACAACAAGACGATAGACGACGCATTCTGGGCGGGCAAAAGCAGTGTGAGATTTACAGCAGTGAGGAGGAAATATATCGTTAACTTCAACAGAATGGTGCAGGTCAGTGGCACTGATTATTCTGTCGGGGTAGTTGCTATTAACGGAGGGTGAAATTGATAGAAAGTTATTCGGGAGGGGGCTTGGGTTTGGAGGGAGATGGGGATTGGGGGGGGTGGGGCGGTGGGTTGATAAGAGCAATATTAGTGGTTTGAAAGGGTGATTAGTTTACCCTTAGGGTAATTAAAATGTAATTCAGAAATTGAAATATTTATTTTATTTGCATATCCAGATACAGAATATCGGCAGATTAATAATTTGACATATTTTCGGGATGGATATAGAAAAGAAAATGAAGAATATAATAAGCGGGTAGGAGGCATGCTGAACAGGGAAATGTGTGTATGTGTGTGTGTAGAGGGGTGGGGGATTAAATTATGAGGAACTGTGAGAAACAGCCTTTTTTAGGTAACATGGGGTATCTATACTAGTCTTTGACATTTTGCTTATTGACTTCTATCGGTGCAGGTGAACGAGGAAACGATGAATAGGAGACCGATCATGCAAGCTCTCAAGACGGAGGAGACGGGAAAGAAAGATGAAGAAACGACCAAAGGGAATAAAAAACAGAAGACAGAGTCGGGAGCATTGGAAGGTTCGTTGCATCCGTTTACTCAGAGATCCTTAAGGAGAGATCCTTATCTTAATTCTTATCGTAATCCTTATCCTTAATCCTTATCTTAATCCTTAATCCTTATCTTAATCCTTAAACAGAGATCCTTAATGGTTGGTGTTTACTGTAAATACAACTGTGGTGTAATAAAGAAGGGAGCTACTGCATGGATACCATTTAGACATTGTTAAGAGAAGTGTTACCGATACGATGGTTGAGTGAGGAACATGGTGAGAGTGTGTGTACACTGGGGAGTGATGACATCATCAAGGCCATGAAAAGAGGGAAATAACCCTTGCTATGAATGTCCTTGTATTCGTACTGTCTGACCCTGGTATCAGCTATGTTGTTGTTTCTTTCTGTCGTTCATCACGTAACGATCTTTTTGTAAAGTTATTAGGAGTTCGATTGAGTGACTCGGGGGATTATAATGGGGATCTTGTAGGGTTTAAGCAGAGGGCACCGTCGTATCAGCCCAAAGGGTAACAAGAAACAGAAGACAGAGTCGGGAGCAGCATTTACTCTAAGAGAGATCATTAATGAGAGATCCTTAATCCTTGTCTTAATCCTTATCTCAATCCTTAAAGAGAGATCATTAATGGTTGGTGTTTACTGTAAATACCACTGTGGTGTAATAAAGCTACTAGTTGTTGTCTGCACGGATACCATTTAGACGATAGCCCTGCCATCAAGAAATATGCAGATCATTCAGGTCAATCTAGTACCTCTTTGACAGGGTACAAATATTTAAATTAATCTAAACTAATCGTTGTGAAAGGTTTCAATCTGGCAAGCTCCCCCCCCCCTCCCCCCAAAAAAGAAGAATAGATGCACACAATGGAGTACAAATTGGGTATGCTGGGCCTTGAAGCTTGAGCACCCTACTGGCCTTCACTGTATCTTTAGTGAGATTTTGGTTCTCCATGGCCCCTTTTGCTCCAATTGATGTTTCTTCTTGGCATTCATAGAAAATGGATTGAGAATCCTTTGGAATAGACTGTCAGTTTGTTTCTGAGAAGGTTCTAATTTAATTATCGTATCATACTCTACTAAGGGAGAGTTGGACACTTGTCTTCAAACACTGCACTGATGGCCTTTGTTGGACAGAAAAATGTGATTGACAGCAATATGGCACTTCACTAAATAAAACATGTGTTACAACCTTTCTACTGTGAATTGTCTAGATTGTTTCTGCTTTTTCATCCATTAAAGTTGAGTCTGTTATGTTTACAGCGGGAACCAGCGGCCAGGATACAGCAGCAGGGGCAGATGATAAAGACCAGGTAGCCAAACAGCCGGAGATTGTAGCTATTGAGGGACTCCAAGATGAACAGATTACCTCCTTGTTAAGGTAAACATACAAACATACAAACAAACAGTACAAGAAATAACAAGCAAATACAAAAACAAAAACAAAACAAGGGATAACAAGCAAACAGACATATCCAGCAATGGAAGAAGAAGAAGGGCTTTTGGTTTCAGGAGGTGAAGTTTTCTTTCTTTATGAAAGTTAAAGCAGAGAATCCTGTCTTTTCTTTTGAATTTAGACCTTCAAGTGTAAAGAAGTTTACTGAAGATTCCTTTGCAGTATTATTTTTATACTCTGGTGAATGATTTAATCCTGCAAAGTATATTTTGATCTTCTCAGTCAGCGTTGTACCAATGATTTGACACTCAAGAAGAAGCTTCGGAAAATTGTTTCAACAAAGGGAAAGAGAATCAGATGATGAACCATTTTCATTATTTACCTGAATTTACCCTTTCTCAGGTTTACTTAGGCACTGTGTCAAAAGGCAAGCTGCAGCACCTGAGTGGAGGCTGTGAATCATTCAAAATCAAGTCGGTAGAGATTAGCTCTGCAGACCAGCATTGCCCAGGGTGTGGAACTGCAGAGTACAAAAGATTTGTCCTAAGCAACCTGGCTGCAGTGATGCTGCAGCCCAAACTGCACCCGATTTTCGACACAGCTCCCTAATTTAATAGATTATATTTCATCTCTGGATGCTTTTTTCCTCTTCGTCCCAGGTCCTGTATCGGACTGATAGGTGTCCCTGTTGAACCCGACGCCCTACACGCTGTCCTCAGGCTGTGTCTTCGCTTCACCAGAAACCATAACCATGCGCTGATGTTTTCTGAACTAGGCGGTCCTCGTCTTCTTCTGTCTTTGACTCAACGCTCATCGTTTAATGGGTTCCCTCTCCTCGCCACACTTCTGCTGCGTCATATATTCGAGAGTAAGAGTGTCCTGACCAACACCATGGAGAAGGTAAGGACTGAGTCGCAGTCGTCTGTAATTGTATTCATAACACTCATCATACCAGCAGTAGCGGAGTGAAGAAATATTCTTTACCCATCGACATCAATAGGAGCATTATGTCAAAACAGAAAATCAGGACTTTGCTTTGCTTTTCCAGAAATAGTTTGTTAGGATAGCTCCTAAGGATGCATCTTCTTCAGTTAAGATTCAATAAAAGAAGAAAAGTAATTTTTGTAAAATTGTGAGGGTTTACCTGCAGAGGCCATATTAGTAGATGAGAAATATTTAAATCCTTTTTGTTTTTGCCTGATTGAGAAAAAGAAAAATCAGTTTGTCAAAAATGTTATTTTGTCATGAGAGATCATCAAATTCTTTCCATTTTACCCATATTAATGGAGATCATTGTCATCAACTTTGACTATGAACAGTTCATTAACGTGATTATTAATTATTAATCTGTGATTACTTTTCTTTTTGCTGTCAGCTTATATCAACTGTTGCTAACAAAGGTGTTGGCTGCTTGACTTGTAATGTCTCTCTGGGGAGTGTGGGATCCAGGGAGTTGCACTATGCCCTGCGGATGCTAGGTCCACCAGCATGTCGAGACGAAGAAGTGTATCTACAAGCAGCGAAGGCCTGCCTCAAAGTAGATGTTTCTGTGTCAAAGAGAGGTAATTATGGTCAAAATTGGTAAACATTGCATCCTTGTTCTGTATGACATTGTTAACGTTGACTTTTTTTTGTTTCCTTTTGTAACTCAAAATTTTATACAAATTTAAGAGGGGGGAAGGAAGTGGATGAGAAGAACTGGGGAAAGTGTGATGGTGGAGAATGTGAAAGAATGGTGAAGGTTAGAAATTGTGACTGTGAAGGATGTTGAAGTTGGGAAAGGATGAGGGGTGGGGTACAGTCACTCAGGATATGACTTCTACCCTTCTGGTAGCCAACCAGCCAGTGCTATGATTTATTTTGTTAGTTTAACCCTCAGCTACCTAAAGAGTGTGGTGATTCGCTTTAACGATGTGTTGCTCGGTGGATGTAACATTGATTTTTGCATTTCTGCACAACTTTTCTTAAACTGTCATTTCTTTATTGTTGTTATCATGGCTGTCATCATGATGCAATTTTCACATTGGAAAAATATTAACTCCTAACCTACATCCCCCTTCCCTGCTCCCCCCTCCCTTCAATAATTTACTACACAGGTGTGGTCCAATTGATGAATGCTGAACATATTAATATATTTCATTTAATGATGAGGTGTACCTGTTACTACCATCATCTTAAGTTCATTTCTTGGTGTCTTATTTCCCCCTCAGATATCTCGCATTATACCAATCCGAATGCAATGCTGCTCCTGAAGGGAATCCCCCCATCGGAACCTCAGCCGACGACCGCAGCATTAGACGAACATGCAAAGAGGGTGTTATCGAACTTACTAGAGTCCTTAGTGGTACCCGTGGAAGCCTTGATCGAAAGCAAAGGTAAGGTCACCACCCTCTTCACGTTGCACGAACGGTATTCTTTGTATTTCATGCGTGAGCAGATAACGTCAGTATTAAGTGGTAAAGCTCCCGCACATTGATGAGTGCTGAATGTGAAGGTTACATTGGTTCTTGTTAACTATTTACAAGTTATCTTTGTTTCATATGTATCCAAAACAAGGCTGAAACACATTTTTTTGAAAGTTTGGTGATATTAGAGTCTTTTAAAAAGTTGAAACTGAAAAGGTTTCTTATAAGACTCACTTAAGCTACATCTGAAATAATCCTTGCAGACTAAACTTGGTACCATTCTCTTTGAGTTTGTATCTCTTCTGAACCCACCCACATATTCTCACCCAACCAACATGCCACCACCCCACCCACCATCTTCCCCTTACTAGAATAGAAGCAGATTTAGTTTAAGCTGGTGATATTTGATTCAGTCATGTACTGTTTTTTTTTCTTCCTTCTGCCTCAGAAGTCCCAAAGGATCCACCAAAGGACAAAGGTGTGAGTAAAGCTGACTCAGCGGTGGAGCTAGCTGGCGTAGGATTGAGAGAGATCGGTGATGAACTTCTCTGCATCTACTCGGTGGACAGGAACGCGCCGACCACACGTGCAGGCGCAACCACAGGGAGGATGGATGTCGGTACCAATGTAACAGGCTTAGTGGAGGATGAGGTATAATTATGATTACACCGGTGCTTATATAGCGCAAAATCCCAGGGTTCAATGCGCTTAACAAAATATATACAAAAATACAACTGAATACACTTAACCATAGGTTTGTTTGAAATAAAACGTCTTTACAGCTGATTTGAAAGTGCTGATAGAGGTAAGGCTTCGTATATCTGATGGTAACTTGTTCCACAACAACGGTGCGACATGGCTAAAAGCTTGCTCCCCGACTCGCTATGTATGGTTCATGTTTTTATACATTTAAGGGCAGGAGGCTCAAGAAGAGGCTAGACAAAGAAAACTCCAACATAACTATTTGCTAGACTCCTTAGGACAACTGAAATCTCAGAACTTATGTGTGTGAGGTATTATTTGGGAGAGAAGTTCTTTTTGTAATGCTGGTCATGTAAATTTAATAAACAGATATTGAGTCTCATTGTTAGCTCAACTATAAGTAGATTAGCCAGAATTCCCACTGTTATTGCGAAATTGTTTTATCCCTTTATGGAAATACTCGTCAATAACAGCAGTGTAGCTTTGTCGTAGCGATTACTGAAGAGAAAAAAGACTAAATGCTGTCAAGAAGATGAGTTGCTTTATAAAGAGCCTAGGGAAATTATATCAGAAACCATGGGAGTAAATTTATGCTAAATAGCAGTTTACTATGTTTGGTACTGTAGCATGGTATGAAGAAAGATATATTTAGGGCTGATAGGGCTGAAAGATTAGGCTGATAGGTAGCCAATGTATCAGGCCTGCCCAAATATCTTTGTTGAAGGTCCCATCATGAATTAACATGAACTTGTGCAGCCCCAGAATGATTTCAGTTGTAAAGACCCAAGTAAGGTTTGAGTGTTTGACAAATCTTTGCGGAAGCCTGTCGGATAATGTTTCTGTTTACTATAGATATATTTTTTATGCTTGAAGACCCCAAACCAAATCGGCATAAAAAACGTCAGTAGGTCTTGGACGTGGTCGGCATTTCAAGTAATGTTTGCTTCCGTCGTTCCCCAGCTACCAGAGGCGAGTTCAATTATATCTTTACCGTCTACGTCGTCTGCTAAATCCAAGAAGACCACGACTCTGACGGTCACAACGACACCCGAAGCCAAGACTAAGCCCCTCATCTCGAAATCTGCTGTGTTACGTCTCCTGGCTGAACTGGTGAAGCCGTACATCGGGTGCGCCCAGTTTGTGTCGCAGTACCAGTTCATCGTCTGCAGCACCCCTCATGCAAAAGAGGTTAGTAAGGCTTATCGAAATGTGATTTGCAAAGTAGATAAATATTTGTTGCTTCTGGAATTTAAGTGATAACCTATGAAGATTTGTTATTTCTGAATGAAAAGGAGAATTATTATTACGGAGGGACTCATTGCGGCATTTTTGCAATATGAAAATGTTTTTCAAAAGGCTTTTCTAAATGTCCATGAAACCTAGCCGGAGACGAGTATGGAGGTGCAATATGATTTATGGAATTTTTTTTTTATTTTCATATTATGCAAATTATCTGTGAGTTATCTGAAGCTCCCGTCATGCCCTTAAAATCTACTTCATATGATGGGAAAGTCTATAATTTGTGACATTGTCTAACTCCAATGTGTTCGTTCGTAGATGTAACCTTAAGTCTCTTTCCTTGCTTTGAAGAATCGTATAATCGTCGAATTTCTTAAATTTTTTATTCAGGATGGATCTGCTCTCGCTTTCATTTTGGATAACCTCCTGCCACAAACAGAGAAATCTACAGACAAGGATTGCCCGGCTCAGGCACAGCTACTTCTGGCCAGCCTAGCATCCTGTAATCACAGTCCTGAGGCCCAGGCTACCCTCGTGTCAGAGGTGAAAGGCGCCCTGCAGAGAGCTCTGTCACTCCAAGAGTGCAAAGACAAGCACTTGAGAATCCAAGCTCTCACTTGTAAGTTCAAAGCATTTGGTGACATTTGACCAGATGTGAAATTCTTACTTGGCAAAAATTTGATAAATTTGACCTTTTTAACAGAGTTTGAAATGTTAACGATGAGCACTATGTCAGGAACTCACATTCTTTTACATAATTAAACTTCAAGAATAACTCATTTTAAGACGTAGGGTTTAACCTGGATGGATAGGGATGTGTGAGAGGAGGGGGAAGGGGAGATAAGCAAGATTTTCATTGAATTTCTTAATATTGTTTTATTTTGTATGTCTCTAATGTGGCATGTTTCCCTTTTGAGGTAAAGATAATTAGAAAACTTTGAATGTCTTCAATGTGATCTGATAATTTGCAAAGAGAACAATGCATATCATATGATCCCTGCTGCTAGAGCTCAACAATAGATAATTGTGTTTACATAGGCCTTTCAAGATTACGAGTAGAGACAAAATTCTATTTAATGTACAGTTTCAACATCTTGCAAAATTGCATTTGCTATTGGCAGAAGAGTATGTTGTTGTAAAATCGTTTTTTTGGTGTATTTAACTGTGTCTGATTTATCTGTTCTCAGTATTGATAAGTGTGATGATTGACGCCTGTCCCTCTACTGCCAGCCCTCCTCACGGTACCGCCGCATCGCCCGCAGGGGCGGTCAAGGGTCCCACTTCCTCCGTCAACAACATAACCAGACTGCTACTGAAAAAGGGCTTTGTGACTGACCTAGCTCGGATCACTCACAGCCTGGATCTGTCCAGTCCCAACATGGCCAACACTGTCAATTCAGCCCTCAAACCATTAGATACACTGTCCAGAATGGTTAATCAAGTACCACCCGGCTCAAAGGGCCACTTCAAAACCAAACTCGGAAGGAACGACCTACTGCGGCCGTCGAGAAGCTCAAGGAATAGAACAGGCGGTAAGGAGATGATGTTATATCGTGTTGTACGCACCAATACACGCACGTAGCATTCACACAAGTTTGCATCAAATTGACCTAACTTGACATCGTTGTGCTTCTCTACAATATTTGACTGGAAGTTTACCTATTTTAATTATTTGCAAATCAACATATATAGAAGTCACTGGAGCTGTTGTTCCAATTCTTTTATTGTGTTTTATTTTAATGATAATAAAAAAATAATAATAATAAAAGTATTAATAGTAGCGTAAACATATCTCTAAGTATACTGTTTCAGCACTTTTGAGTTTGATAGTGATTGGTATCTTACTGCCGCTTACAATCTTACTTTAGTGCCAGATTAAAACACAGATAGAGCAATAGACACCAGCTTTGCATCACTTGTAGCAAACTTGGTCACTTTGTTCTAACATTTAGAAATGTAAATGACTTGAAAAGCACTTAAGTTGAAAACCAAGGTAGGGAACTAATCAGTTGAATACTAGCATTATTTGGAAGCATAATGAGCGATGTTTAATTTAAGATCTCTGCGATGATACTATGATGTGCTTAAAACATAGCCTCAGCAGGTTTTCAATCTTCATGTTGTTGTATTCGATAGAGATGAAGATGATCTTTTCTCCTTCCTTCCCTCTCCCCTTCCTCCTCCCAATATTTTCTCTTTCTCTTTGGAGCTGTAGTTCCTTTCAGTCTCTTAATATTTCATTTTTCCCAGCAGGCAGTGCATTGAGAGGGACCAGTACAGTGAGCCAAATGGAATCAGAGGTAATTATGATTGTATGAACTGATCTTTTTTGGGGTTTTTGTTGGTTTCGTATTTTCTTGTGTTTCTTGCGACTGATATTTCTTTCTTGTTTTCCTTGATTAAACATGATGCATCATCTAGGATGTGACAAGTTCATTGTCAACCTAAGAAATGAGGGAAACTTACCATCAAACCAGATATTATTACTTCTGACTACGCAATCAGAGAT
Source organism: Apostichopus californicus (assembly GCA_020650975.1). Taxonomy (NCBI): domain Eukaryota; kingdom Metazoa; phylum Echinodermata; class Holothuroidea; order Aspidochirotida; family Stichopodidae; genus Apostichopus; species Apostichopus californicus. The sequence goes on from JAIPMN010008129.1 coordinate 13,423, forward strand.
TGTATCTCCAGATAACTGGATGTTTCTCCTGTATTATCCAAACAGAACACTGTCACATTCAGTGTTAAGGGTAGATTACGAAAGCATGAGGCAAATATTCTGCAGCCATGTCGATACAGTTTTAGTTTTAATTTTCCCATTTGTTTTCAGGTTACTACTCAATTAGAGGAGATTGTTGGAGAGTTGTTAGACCAACAGGAGAGAGGACCAGATGTCTTAGGGGAGACTTTGATAGCAGCCGGACCGGAGCGGCTGGACTCATTCCAGTCCAGCTTTCTGAATCAAGGAGGTAAGTTCTCAGGTACTTGTAGGAGATGTGATCTGTCCAAAGCAATGATTAGATGTTGTGATTATGCCTCTGTTTGAGGACTGTCTGATGTTTGCTTCAAAGATGATAATGTAAACAGTGAGTGCTGACTCTCCTATTTTTGTTTTGGACCAGGAGAAGATGCCTCCCAGGATGAGATGGTTATTACCATGACAGAGGATGGAGCGGACATTGAACCAACCCCGGGAGATACTGAGATGCAGAGTCAACCCTTGGAGGAGGATGAAGAGGAGGAGGAGGAAGAGGAGGAGGAGGAGGAAGAGCCTGTGATACCAGTGATACCTGGTAAGCCCTCAGAGGTTCCAGACGTCTGCCAGGGAGTCATCCTTACAAAAAGAAGCAACAGTTTTGTGAAAATCTGTCTTTGTTGTTTGGAGACTGATAAAAGATGAGCTAATAGAATGCCAAGGGGCCCCTTTGTTATTAGTTCAGTAGCATTCTCTTGGTGACCTCACCCATCTAGATTCTTACCTCAAACAACCCTAATGCATGGCCATAAGAATCCTTCCCACGACTTTCATATTGTGTTTTTGTATGTGATTTTTCTTTTGTTAAGAGTTGAGAATTTAAAAATACCAGTTTGGTATTTAAAGCATGTGTTTTGTTTTAGGTTTTTGGTTTTTTAGGTAGTTTGGAAATTAGGTGCAACTCATATGTAGACATGATCAGTATTTGAAAAAGAGAAGAAATTGTGAAACAATTGAATTGCCTTGTTACCTCTACCAGCTGGTTACACTGTGTTAAACGTCGATGTTTTTATCGTTACGGCTACAGGAAATGTTTAGTATGTAATTTGGTTTTTCTTCAATGGAAAAAAAAATGTCCTTAAAGTTAGGAACAAAACATAGAATCGAACAATAGCTGCTGCATTCTTTGATCTTCCGGATGAACTAATTGTTCTTCTTTTCTCGTAAAGATTTTGAAGTCGAAGAGGAAAACGACTCGGCTGCCGACAGTGAATCTGAAAGAGCTGACGAGGAAGAAGGACAGGTAAGAGATTGAAACTCAGCTTCCAGAGGAGCTTCCCAATGTAAAACAGATTGTGTCTTTGTACTTAAAAGACACCGTCTTATAGTGTTTGGAATTTTACTGTTGTGCTAACATTGTGGAACGTTTTGCAAAATAAGGTCGCCATTAAAATCTCTTCAACCCGTGAAAAAATGCAGAGGGCAAGCTTTGAACCTATATCATCCCGTAAGCTCTCATTCTGGAAACATTTTGTAATCGCTGGTCTGATCACGAGAGATTCCAGAATGAATGTTTTCTGGTGATATGGAATAGTTGTATCATTCTACATAGAGCAGCTTTTTTGAGTTTGGTCAAATTTTGGCAGTGATTTTTCAAAACTCACGAGTATCACTCAGGTAATGTTGCAATTGATCGAGATTTGTCTACCGAATAAAGGTTGATGAGTAATTAATTAGAGAACATGTAAACATGTCTGTAGAGTCCACCTAGTAGGCTTTGTTTATACATGAATGTAGTATAAAACATCACAAAAAGCAAAGGTATCGCTATCAACTTAAAAAGAACTGTTTAAATCGCACCAATACACGCACATAGTGCTGATTCACACAGTCTGCATTCAAATTGACCTAACTTGACATCGTTGTGTTTCTCTACAATATTTGATTGCAAAGTTAACCTATTTTAAGTTTTTGCAAATCAACATATATAGAAGTCACTGGAGATGTTGTTCTTATTTCTTTCTTTATTGGTGGTCTTTTTTAATAATTATAATAATAAATAATATTAAAAGTATTAATAGTAGCGTAAACATATCTCTAAGTATACTGTTTCAGCACTTTTGAGTTTGATAGTGATTGGTATCTTACTGCCGCTTACAATCTTACTTTAGTGCCAGATTAAAACAGAGATAGAGCAATAGACACCAGCTTTGTATCACTTGTAGCAAACTTGGTCACTTTGTTCTAACATTTAGGCATGTA